>JAJHUR010075675.1:8995-83848 GCA_027495735.1 Lutjanus campechanus | reverse complement strand
CAATGTTTTTGTATTCACATACAGGCTCCCTAATGTATTCACAATATACACAATGTCAAAATCCAATCAAATCTGTAAATGTTTTTGTTTTGTTTTTTGGAACAGGTCAATTGCAGATAGAACCTTCTAATCCTATGAACTAAGAACATTTTCTGTTTTTTATTTTGCAAAACATGAAAAGAAGCAGTGATTTCAAAGGAACACAAACAGTTTACTCATAACTTGTTTTAAGGCATGAAATTAGTGTGTCATTAGCAGTGTGTCTACATGTCTTAATGTATTAAAAGTTACATTTAAGGGTCTGGGGTTTGTTTTATACCAGGAATGTTGATTCTATCTGGCTGTATGGCTGTGGTAAATTATTATTTTGGTTCTAAGTACATGTATTCACCATGGATCTTTGAACATCTTAGTATCTAGTAATAATACTGTCTGTTTGTGTTTATTTAAATAAATAAAAACTTGAAAAACAAAATAGGAATTAAAATATGTCTTATTTTGAGGGTAATGAAAAAAATAGATGGATGAATGAAATTAGTATTTATGCTGTAATTAAGACCCCATCAATTCAAATGTAAACTATTTAATGACTTAGACCGAATATTTAAAAAATGTCAGATATTTTAGGACGTTCTAAAGAACTGCATGATGGCAGACACTGCTTCAGTTTTTTAATCATTTTAGGTCTCACTGAGGACTTAATTATTTTAATTGTTAGCTACCAATCTAGCCAGCTAACATTAGCTTCCTAATGTTAGTCTGGGAGCTAATGCTAACATTAAGGAGAAAACACTAAAGGGTGGGTTCAGGTTTATTTGAAGTCTATAAACATTATTCCAGTCACAGGCAAAAACCCTGAGTTGGCAAGGCCACGCCCTTTTTTTGGCAGAAAGATCACACAATGAGAGAAACAGGAAAATGTCGAAAAACTGCTGTGGAGCAGCTTGTTTAACAAATAAACATTCAAATTGATAATGATTGCTGGTTCTCCATGCTTCCTGGAAAGGAAAGGGATTCCAAAAGAGAGCAGTAAGCGTGTATGAGCCTCCAGAACAGGGTAATTGTTTATTTTGACAGCTATGTGCATTCATTTTTGGTGATAATAAATATGAATTAGCTTCTGTTATTCAAATTATGCTAAATCAGAAACTAGAATCAACTGTAGTAATAACCAAACCTTTCACATTGAGATTTGAGGCACATAAGTGTAAATGATGCTGGTGGCAGTTAATACTGATAGATAACTAATATTAGCGTGAGTGGGAATGTGGACTTCATTCATAACGTTACAGTACAGCAGCATCACACTGTTGTCTCTAACTAAATCTAAGCCTAGCTTCCATCAAACAGTTGTCTTTAATAGGTTTTAATATTTACAGAGAGCACTTAGCCTAACTATACTTGGTTATTCAATATAACCAGTGCCTGGCCACTGAACTGCATCAATAGATACACCTGGAAGGGGGAGGAATCACAATGGCTGACAGATAAACCTTAATTTATTAAGGTTCAGACAAGGTCATAAAATAATTATTTGACATGTCTATAAAACAAAGCTTTGTTTAACTCGATTCGAATGCATAACTGTCAAACTAATTCAAAAAACAAGAAGAGGGTGCAGCCATGACGTTTTAGCAAAGTACCTATCATTACCGGTCTGATGCATGGAACCCTCTTGTTTCCAAAAATGCAAAAATCCAAGTCCAAAAGTGCACACAACTAAATAAAAAACAAACAGGTCGTTGCAGAATAAGAATAGATGAAAACAAAAATGTCAAATAGAACCTTATAATTCCAAGGTGACAAGCTGTCTGAGTATAACCACGGAAGTCTTGTGTGTTGGCTTACTTGTAGAAGAGCACATAAGCCTCAGCATTCTGGACACAGGATTCAGACACCTCGGTCACACTTTGGTCGTCAAATTCATACCACAGATTGTTCACATCATTCCTGCAGTACGCTATGTAGTGGCCACCTGGGGTCGGACAGGGGAATGCGTTAGAGCAGCACTCGTAAACCTAACAAGCACATGTGATTTTCTATGGGCTAATGAATGCAGGACACTTGTGTGTGCCAACTGAAGGCAGATCTGCCCACTCACTGCTGGCAGTGCCGTGGTGACAGATGACTGACAGCAGGTCATAGTTGGAGGTCTGGGCGGAGCAGTCTTTTGCCAGGAAAGGCTGCAGGTCCAGGCCCTCGAGCGGGAAGGAGACATGGGTGCTTATCTTGGTGGAGAACATCAGTTCATGTCTGAAACGCTTCAAGTGGATACACAGGATCTAGAACAGAGGAACACACAAGCTGCATTTTAGAAAAAGCCTCTGTCAAGACATTAGGGAAAAAAGATTTAGTTTTTTTTTTCGTGAGAAGTATGAGAGTTGTCTGTATACCTCTGGCAAACTTTGCACTTTACAAAATTTGACTCCATTTCTTAATCTAAGAGGAAAAAAGATGAAGAAAATAAGCAATCGTTAAGACAATTTTTTTGTTTTTGTTCATGAGAAATAAATTTAGTCCAGTTCAGTATTCAGCAAAGTCAGAATTAACTACTCACTTTTTGCATTTTTCACAGCTGTACATGTTGTCTCCTAGAAAACAACAAAAACTCAGTTATTGAGACATCAATCTTGATGTTTCTGCTGGCAGAACAGATTTACGCCCACTTGCTTACCCTTTAGTTCATCTCTGGCAAAGAAAGCTGCAAGACAATCTTGTAGCGTAACCACTGGACCCCAGAACCAACTAAGAATAGAAACAAACAGAAGGATGAATTTTAAACAAAAAGGGCAAAGTAGAAAGCCACCAATGCTTGATATGAATTTAAATAACAACAGTGTACATATAGTTAACACACCTCTTAATATATTCCATGACAAATGCAATCCAGCCCTGCGGCGCATAAGCTTCCCCACAGGAGCCGGCTTTAACCAGGGAGGTCTGGTGGGTGGAGGAGTGAAGTTTGGCCAGGTCTTCCTTCCCTGGGATGGGCAACGAGATATCCTGGAAGTTCTCCAGGGTCACAGACACCTGATGGCAACGGAACAGACAGACAGTAAAGATTCATGTTTGGTAACAATTCAATACATTTTTACAGGGTTTTGTCTAAAACTACCACTTTGTTGCAAATTATTATTCTCGTCACAGCACAAATATCAAAATACATGACATGACAGTAGATATACAACACCAACAGTGTATAACGCCAGAACTAAGCACCAACGTAGATTTGTCCATAACATTTAATATTTAGGACATTGAAATAACTTTTGAAGATCAATAATTTGAATTCTAGGTCCTTAAATGTCTTAAATACTTTTGACAGGTCTTAAAATGGATAAGATTATGAAGTCAATGTTACTACTAAACACTTTTAAATGTGTGTGGTTTTTTTTGTTTTTTTGGAAAATCTGCGCAGCCCATCCAGAATAGTGTGGGCTAATGTGGAATATCCTCTCATCAAAAAGATATCTACTTCTAGAAGTAATAAGTTAAAATAGCTTCTTTCTGCTCCTTGTGAAAGAAAACACTGTTTAGGAATTTTCGGTATAAAGACATAAGAGATGCATAAGAAGTCAGAAAAACACAAAGCTGCTGGAAAAAGCCACCAGCAAATGCCTGCAATCACCCAGTCACCTGTTATTCTGTATTCATATCAAGCGCATCACTTAAGTGCAAACCAAACATGATCCGCTCTCCACTCCTCACTCCTGCAACTCTGATAAGCAACCTCCAGACAACTTTTGGATCTAAGCCAACATGAAAAGAGAAGGTGCTCTGGACTTTACACATAGCATACCAGTATGGATGTGAAATACATTTTAAATTACATTAACGATGGTATTTAAAACTTTAACTTTAACTTGTTGAAACATCCAGAAACCCTGTGAGACACAAAGTCCCATCTTCCAGTGCTCCCCGTTACTGTACGTCTCACTCTCTATTATCTCAATAAAGAACACTGACCCGATCACAGGTGAGGCACTGAACTGAGCTGACAATGGTCCCATCGAAGACATCTGAGATGACACTGCGGTATTTCTTCTGTCGCTTATTCCTTGGTGGGGAGAATGTGGTCACTGCTATGAGGAGGCAGAGAGAAAAATGTCAAAACAGACACGGGATATGACCATGTCATTAAATCAATGACTTCTAAAGCTCTGAATCTGGATGTGACTGCTTCTCTTTAGGCAGAAGTACCTTTCTTGTGTGCGGGGTTTAGGCTGGGCCAGCCTGAGGCAGCTTTGGGCGGGCTGCTGGACATTTTGGGAATGTGTCCCTCCATCGGGACGGGACTCTGTGGTCTTGTGTTATTAGACATTTGGATGTCTGGGAAGGAATCTGGTGAAGAAATGTTTAATCTTTTATAATGGAGACTTTCAATACTATAAATTTGATACTGAATATCAAAAATTAAAAGGCCAGCTGCACAAAACACCTTCTGTTAAGATTTTCCTTAAAGTCCAAGTTATGGTTTCCTTAAAATAAAATCAGTTGTACGAAACACCTTTAAGTCTTCTCCTTAAGGTTCGCTTAAAGAACCAGTGTGTAGGATTTAGTGGCATCGAGCGGAGAGAGCCTGCAGATTGCAAACACCTCCCCTCACCTGCCCCTTCCAGACATGTAGGATTTCCTACAGTTGCCACAATGAATGCAAAAGGCTGAATCTAGAGCCAGTGTTTAGTTTATCCATTCTGGGCTACTGTAGAAACATGGTAGTGCAACATGGCAGCATCCATGGAGGAGAACTCGCTCCCTCTGTGGATAAAACAGCTCACTCTGAGGTAAAAAAAACAAAAAAACAACAACAATAATAATGAAAACCAACTTATGAATGTTATATTCCATTTCTGCCATTTTCTGACAAGAAATCCCACACATTTCTTGTCATTGTCTTGTCTTAGCAGTTAGCTGTTAGCTATAATTTTACTGTCATAGTCCAGTCTATATCTATAGCTTTACTTTAATGTCTAATGAAATCAACAATACACAAATAACTCGATAGAAGATGTCAACTTTATGTACAACGTGTGTACAGAGATTTCATTCAATGTCAGCCATAAAGGCAAACAGTTCTAACCTGAACGGCTACTTCAGGTAAACTGTAAATTAATCTAAGTTATTCTTGCCAGATTTCTTCCTGTATTAGTGATTTTTTTTTTTTTTTTTGCCCGAACAGACAAGTTGTTGTAATTTATTTTTTTGAAACTCCTGGATGGAGGCAACAACAGGTCCGTGGAAACTTTAACATTTTTACAAATGTGAAATCTCTTTCATTGCAGTAAGTGCCTTTAGGAATCTTTCCTTTACTAAGGAAACCTTTTAAAGGATTCTGTGCCTTAAGCAAATGCATCAGCTAAGGAGAAATTAAGTCTCATACTTCAGGAGAATCTTATGGTGTTCAGTGCAACCAACCAAAGGTATGGAATCAAGTAAGTTGTGTAAAAATAAAACATGACATGTCGCTGTTTCTCCATAATTACCTGATGTTCTGCTTTGAACCTTGATGGCTCCCTGGCTGCTGATAATGGGCGTGGTCTCAGTGGTGGTGTCAACATCTTTGTCCATGTCTACTCCAGTGCTTCCACCCATAACACCACCATTAACTCCAGAGCGATAAAAGTCATTAATCATGTTCTTCTCCTTCTGCCACTCCCTGTTGGCCTGGATCTCGTCTTGCTCAGGAATCAGCATCTCGGCCTCATTCGTGTCATCCATCAGCGTGTTCCCACCCTGCACCTCGTTATCGGCCCGCTCACTGCTGCCGCAGGACTCGCAGGACTGGAAGTCATTGTCCGACTGGCTGTGGTTGTCCTCCTCTGGGCTGTCTTCCACGCTGATGCTGTTGGACTGGTCATAAGGCTCGGGCAGCGGCTCCTTCAGCTCCTCGTGAAGCTGATCCATCAAGCAGCGCAGAAACTCCTGGGAGTCCTGGAGGCCGAGTGGGGATAATCACATGAAATGTTAGTTGAGGTAGCAAATTAGTTCTGGCTGGGTAGATTTTAGAGTTTATGTACAGCTATTTTGGTCACAGTAGTTTGTGAAAAAAAACAAAACAGTTTATCTCCTCTCCCTAAAAGAACATTGAAATATAATGCAGAACTAATTCTTCCTAAATATAATCAAGCTTGACAGACACAGCAAAGCTTTCCCAAAGCTAATTTTTTCCAAATTACAAACAACAACCGCTTCACCTCCTTGTTTATCCCAATTCTGCATCAGAAAATCCGAAACCAAATGCTCATGAATGTGTAATCAAACTTAATGAGCCTCAGACATCCAATCTCCCGCTCAAGCCAAATGAACTCTCCTCTCCCAGGACCTGGAATGTTAACTTCATTCATGGCAATGCTAATTCCAAGGCTGTGTAGCCCAGTGTGGCGTGACAAATGAATATTCCTCAGCTAACTCCTCTGAACAAACACTGGCAAGCACAGAGGAAACAGGCCTTTTTATCATTTCACCATTCAAGCTGATAAATCCCTTATTTACAGACACTGGACAAAGACAAGATGTGCTCCAGTAAAAAGTCTTCTGAAATCCTTTATATCTATAACACGTAAATCTTTTCTTTCAAGCACCACCTGGAATCAAATGAAGCAATTTACCTTAAGGTTTAATGTGTGCATTTGTGTGTGAATGAACGTCTGAAGCGAGTAATTGCAAAGCAGAGGATTCAGTTTATCTGGCTGAGTGATTTGAGCTGGAGTTAATGTAATTTCTGTAAAGGAATGAGCATGGAGGGATATGGAGTGGAAGAGAAAAAGGAGACACTGTATAAGATCTGGGACTTGGGTCTGGGTGTCAGACCTATAATGATCACAGCTCAGCATAAATTCATTTTTCAAGTACAGATATCAACATTAAAAATGGTTAAGAACCCAGATATCAACACAAAAAATCTGAAAGGACCAAGATTTCAACCCTAAAAAATGCACACACACACGAAACATCAACAAGAACCCAGATCAATGCTAAAAATGGTTAAGAACCTAAATATCAATGCCAAAAATGATCAAGGATCCAGATATTAATGCAAAAAATCATAAAGGACCCAGATATTAAGGCTAAAACATGTTAAGAACCAAGATATCATCGCTAAAAATCACCAAGAATTAAGATATAAATGTTCAAAACAAATTATAAACCCAGACAGCGAAGTTATAAATGGTTAATGTTTGTATAACGTGTTAGGTGAATTACCGTATATCACAGTCATTTATTATAAAAAGCAGAGAGAAATAATACGTTACCCACACATCTCTGAGCACATTTTGAGACACCCACACATTGCTACAAACATGATAATGTTAACTAACTGTATAATCAATTCAAACCTCAATCCATGTTTTATATTTATATTTACTCATTTGCAAACCACAGAGGTAAAAGCAAAAAAAATCTGCCTGTTTAAGCCACAACAGCTGATTATCATTCAACATATAAATAAAACAAAGTCTAAGCCATGCTGTTGAATGTGTCTCCTACTGTGAAGAGTGTCTCCATGTTTTATTTATGCATGAGTGTGCTCACATGCACTTTGTTGCACGTTTATTTCACCATCTGCAATGACCCACCTGCTGAGAATATCCTCTAAACATGGGGTTTATGGCTTTGATCCCCTGGAACAAGTTGGTCGGGACCACGTAGGAGGGTCTGCAAAGTGACAAAACACAGCCTGCTTAACAAGACATGCGGTACAACTTATCACAATAAAGTCTGATGATGATGTAGATTTTGAAATCATGACTGGCGGCTCCAGAAAGACAGTGACTCAGGTTTGGCAAACAATATAATAGATATAGAAATCTACATTTTTGGAGAAACTCACAAAAGCTGAAATTTTAAATAATTAATACTTGATGTTGCCTATTCATAGGTCAGAGCCTGTATGTCCCAATGGAAGCTGTGGCTATTCAGAAGGTTAATGTTTTGGCATCGAGCTGATTCATCATCCTCAGTAACTTAATTCCAACAAGTAAGCACTATCACGTTTGATTTCTCATGTTGATAACAAACCAGATTTCTTTAAAATATGTTCAAAATTAAGTGAGTTACAGTTGATTTTGTGGGGTGGTCTGCATCTCTCATTTGTTTACAATTAGACCTTGAACACTCCAATCTGGCGAGCGTGCAGATGCACAGCAGCACCATAAAGCATCGGCTAATGAGGAACAGACAAGATCATATCATATGTTAAGATGATAATATATCAGGTATGGAATTAATCTGCAGATGTTCTGGTTTAAGATCAAACAAAACTCTTGAATGAATTTGACCAATGACAAAGGACAAAATGTGGCCTGAAGCAGATAAGATGAACCTTGTTTTTAGCCTAGCAGTTGCTGTCGACTTGTGGCTCCTACCGGCCGGTTAAGAAGAGTCAGCATGTACGCGCAAGACCAATCACATGATCGATAAAGGGTTAAAAACACCTACCTGTTCTTGTGCCACAGGTCTGACACTAGTTTCTGGTAGCTTTTGCAGAGTGCAGGCTTCTTGTCCGTCCTCACCATACCGCCACATTCAAGAAAGAACTGTGTCAAGGGCGGGCTATGGTGGAAAGAGGGATAAATATATCATATGTGGGCACCAAACAAGCTTGCACAGACTAGTTCTCAAAAACGTGTGGTTAATCCTCAATAAGTCCAAGAGAAGCAGATATTATTCACAGAAGTACAAGATGATGTAATGTATGATCCATTATGCTTGCAGACAACTGTTCTTAAGTGTAGCATGTTTTTGCTATTACATTCATAAAGGTCACACAAAGCAGAAAAAACAAACAGGAAAGGGAGGCTAAAGATTGTATTTGTACATAATTCTGTCTTCTGCCTGTATTTTTGATTTACTTTGTTTCATTAAAGTCATATTTCACTCGCAGAGTAATATCACAAATTCCCAGAGGTACTGAAAACACCAGATGCAGCTGAAAGTTGAAGGACATCGGAAATAGCTGAGAAGAAAAACAGCTGAAGGGATTTTACTTGATGGATACAGAGAGGACAGGAATTTGCAAGAAAGAGACAAACTACAGAATGAATAAAGCATGGAGTGTTCCCTTCCCTTGGCAGGGAAAAGGTCCTTCGAACTGAATAATGACCCGACAGTAACTGGAAGAAGTAGCGCTCACACAAACAGACATCAAAGGAAAGTTTCAGAAAAAGGTCCCTCCTTCCGCAGCTGTGTGACTCAGTTCCTCCTATTTTTGGAATGTGATTTAGATTGCAAATTTTGACCCACATCTTTTCCCATTTTGACTTGTATCCAGACTAGGCATCATCAGTTTAATTTAAAAGTGTGCCAGCCCCTGGGTAGTTAGTATTACAAAGGAGGAAGGGGTTTGCTGTGCTTTGCTCTTCTGTGAAAAATATAATAAAAAGTAAGAGGTACAAAATAAGTAATAACACAGCTTCAGGCTCTGCAGCAGCACTCTCATTTAAGTAACCACATCAACAATCCAATCACAAAAAATGAACCAGAAGCATTGGCTATGCAATAAACAATAAAACAAATGCAGCAGACTGGGGGAGAAACAGTAAAAGGAGACGCATAAAAAGACATGGTGGGAAAAGAAAAGGAACAGAGGATAGAAAAGGAAGAGAAGAGATTGGGAAAGAGTTGGTGTTCATTTGTAACAGAAGACCCTACAGGGAACTACAAAAAGCCATTTCTGCCGTCTCAAATGGTGCACTGCAGCAATTTTCACTCAGCCGTCACTCTCCCAAATGAGCATAGCTACGGTCCTTTTTTCACAGACAACAAGAACCAAGCAGGCGGTGAATAAAACAGCAAATGGCTTCTGAATAGAAGCGTGTTGAAAGTCTGAGTAGTGAGTGGAAAGTAACATGAAGAAACCGCAAAGGGTGCGTAATCACTGTCAGAGAGGTGATGTGGAGTAGAGAGAGTGTACGTGGGGACAAAAGGCAGGTTAACAGAGGTCTCACCAGTTGGACAGGGCCTGGAGAGCAGCGTTCATGTAGCAGGTGTTGCCTATGTTCTTCAGCCCCGTCAGGCCTGAGGGAGACAACAGAACACACCGGGGAAATTAAAACAAGCCACTCATCAAAGGCTTGTAAATTTTGATGGCAGCCACAAGCCTCTACATTGTTAAGGAGGCCCCATTCCACTTCCAAGATTAATATTTTACAGCAGGAGCAGAAGAAGTGGCTACCTGGTGGATCTTAAATCAGCTACTGTGGCCAATTGAGCCTTCTTAAGTCAAGCTTGAAAAAAAAAAACCACACACACACACCCACAGTAAACACCCAATAACCACCCCTGAATATGCAGTATATGTGACTTTGATGGGTCCCCCAACAACATTTTTTAACCATCTTCACAAGTTGGTTTTCTTGTCATAGATGAGCCTCACACATAGCAAGCACAGGAAGCAGGAAATGAGAAAGTTGACAGAGGTTCCAAGCCTGCTCAACTGTTATTGGAGTTCAGACCAAAAGGGGGACTGACACGGGAAAGGTAAACTGACTAAAATGTTGTTTTCCTCCATGTTGCCATGGAGTTTTGCTGTTGGCTACAACTTTTTTCCAATGCTTATTTAGCCTATATTTGTTTACATTTTAGTTAAGTGGCACCATTAAAGGTGCGCCAAAGTAGCCATTTGCAGTTCTTGTTTGCAATGTACTCCAAGATACAAGCAACTATGACCGGATTACTTTGATGCTGTAGAAAACATAAAATCACAATGATTCACAGGCAAGTTCTAGAGTTATAAGAGCTTTTTCCCCTGTGATTTCCAGGCAAATTTTTGACATTTATTTGCGATGCACATCTTAAATAATGATATCCTCGGAAAGTGTAACTCACACCGAATCTAAAAATATGTTTATTACATCCATGATTTCAGATTTAATGAGAGATACTTATTGTTTTTTTTGTTTGTTTGGTTGTTTTTTCAGTTTCGATCTGATTCTGATACCTGAATTTGGGTATCTGCTGATACTGATACCTCAGCACAAGAAGTTCCTGTCTTGCTTTTCTGTGTTTTTTTCCTGAGTTTCAAGACCAAAATATCTCCAAACTAAAGACATGTTGACTTAGCCAACTACTGCTAGCTCACTCAATTACAGTGTTTTATGTTACAGCAGCTTCATGGTCCAGTGCAAATTCTGCCTGTATGTCAAGCTCCAAATTCTGGGAGACAAATAAATATTGGGCCAACTGGACATCTTTGTAGAACTGTTTATTTACTAATTAATACAATACAATTTGGATATGGTCTTAAAATTGCATTATTACATATTTACAATTCATAAAAATGTCAGACAATGAAATCTGGATCTGTATGTGGATAAGTGATGTCAGTTTGATATCCAATAAGTGAATTGTATTGTATTGTATTGTATTGTATTGATGCCAACACTGGATCAGATCGATCCCAACTACCGTACCGTAGGTGACCGTTGATAAGCAGGTCAAATCAGTCAAACTTCAAAAACGAACTTCCTGTTGTTTTTAACTCCAACATGCATCTGTCCTCTTCACCTCATGCCTCATGTCTCTCCCTCCACACCCCACCTACAGCTCTTGTTTACGTCCATGGAGAGGCATGCCTCACGGTATAAAAACCTCAGTGACCAGCTTAATCTGTGGAGGACGTTAGTCTCACAAAGCTTGTTTACTCCACCTCCTGGTCATATGATCTGTATTTGTGACAAAAATAACGAAGGCAGTGACTGGTGCCAACACCTGAGCTGCACGACATGAGCACCAAACACAACATATGCCATTCGGTGGAGCCTGTGTGTGTCTCACAGCACTGACTGAAAACAGTATTTGCATTGGTGGCTCCAGTGGGACTGAAGCACTCAGCACTTCAGTGTTAGTGCTCGGCTCAACCCACTGAACTACACAGGAGCGACCTGTAGTCCTGCTCAGGGACCATGTGTGGCTCTCTGTTGCCTCTAGTTTCTGCGATGTGTGTGGCACCATGTGTGTTAGTTAGCTCTCATCAGCAACTTCATCTGACAAAACTGTTCACAGTTCACATTAATGTGTAAATCGTTGGCTGGTTTGTTTTGTCTGTCTTTCGAGTGATGTTTTGGATGTTGACTATAGTCTCTGTGGTGTGTTCAAGTACAACTTTTAACAGAAGACTTGAGGCAGAGTGAGGCAACACATCAGACGGTGTTCATCAGCCCTCATACTTTGAAGTCTGCTTGGTGTGTCAAGGTCTTTAAAAACACTCATCCTGCCATTTATTGCTCTTACTAATTCAAATCATAACCTGTGCTTTGAACTAAACCAACTGCTCATTACAGAGCTCCTGTGTTTGAGGTTTAAACCTCAATTCATCCATGCAATGTTGAGTTTTTTAATTTTGTCATACTTAAGAGCTGATAAAAATTAATTAAATTTTAGTCACCTCACCGACTTAAAAAGTACATGATTTTAATTATTAAAATTATAATCTTGGCAAAAAAAAAATGTGTCTACTACAGTATCACTGTAACTGACAATGTTGTAAAAGGCAATGTTGTTAAAGAACATGGGAGTTGCTGGTCTGTGGCTGCCTTGATTGCTTAGTTTGTTTGTGTAATTGTGTGACTTCAATAAATCCAAACTACCCTTTTAAAACATCAAAGTCACACAATAACACAAACAAACTAACCAATTGAGGCAGCGGTTGACCTGCAACCAACCAGTACATTACTGATATCGCCTATGGAGTTCAGTTGGTTTGGGGGAGTGATTTTTGGCTTATATAATGGTAGTATACAGTCTTGCCATAAACTGTTGCTGACCTTGTCCATAGGAGTTCATTGCTTAGCTTTTGTGCTGGTGCCCCTCTCTGCTTTTCCTAACTGGGGGCATGTCGACCTCCATCTACTGCAGGTAATACACTGACTACAGATAAGTACCTTATACAACCCCACTTCAAATAATACTGCACTGTTCTGAAATAAACAGTGTCTCTCTTGATCAAGTGTAATTATTTATGCCATTAATTTAGTGGAGAACTGACCTCTGGCACGCAGGTCATCCTCCTCCTCTGTCTCCATGTCCAGGTCTTCACAGCCTCCATTAGGGGGCACTCTCAGAGAGGTTGGGCTCTCAGGGGCCCTGCTGTTATCCTGGAGCAACAGCACAGCACACACACACAGACCTCATCATAAAACTCTTATCTAGTAAATGAATAACAGCAAACAATGTGACAGTTCAACTGTCTCTCAGGATAGACCGGTGGAAAGTGTTATCATGCAGCTCTGCCAGTGTGACAGGAGAGAACATAGTTACATAACTAAGTAATTATGTAGTAAACATGCAATGTAAACCCATCTATCCAGACAACATACACTTACAAAAAGAAAACTTTAATATCACATTTAATCTATACTCAGGAATGTGAATTTGTTGGAATTTTTTCATGACTTGCTGTTGTTAAATATTAAACCCGCTTTACAACTACAGGGCTAAATAAAACATGATGATATAGGCATGAGGGGAACCTGGCTCGTACCTGACCAGCATTCTGTGGAGAGGGGAGGGGTTTGCTGTTGGTGTGGGGAGAGTGAGGGCCTAGTTTACGCTCCAGGAAAACCTCCTTGCTGCAGGCGTAGCACCACACTCGCAACGTGGTCAGGTTCACTGTGAGGTTGTGCCTCGTCTCCTGCACACAAAGTTGGAGCAAGAAAATAAAACATTTTGTGAATAGAGGAATCAGACTATGTAGACAAAGTGAAACAAGAAGACAGTGTTATTACTTATCCGAGAGCAGCTGATAAAGAACATGTCCACTTTCTTATCAACAAGACTCAGCATAATCTACCAATCGACATCTCATTAGACAATCAACAGTTTTCGTTTGCTCTTACATAACACATGTGGGTGTGCCTGCTGGCAGCTGGCCTGCCTAATCTATGGTGCACAAACTAAATTTTATTATGGGAGATTCTGGCACACCTAACAGTGCAACAGAACAAAATGTTTTCCATCAACCATTATGCAAGTTTTCATCCTCCCACTTTCAGTCCCATTAATAACAATCAGGGTTTGACATAAACCATAGCCTAATGGCCAACAGCTAGGGGTGGGTAACGATATTTATGACGATATAGAAAAAAAAATACTGAACGACATTTTATCAGTGATTGCAGCTTGCAGGGAGCAGCATTTATAAGTGCAAACAAAATGAAAGGCATTTTCCATCCTTCTTTTCCAATGAGCTACTGTCATTGATGACAGTAACTTAACCTCGTAACTCTTCAGGACCCTGCACAATATTCTCACCTAATAAAACTGACCTCAAATTTACAGAGGCAATTCAATCAAAGCTTAAATATTGCCTTGCATCTTTTTTTTTTTTTTTGGATTACCATCAAATGAGGTAGAAAATCAGTGCTGAAACTGTTACTTTGCCTCTAATTTCTTGTGTAAACATAAAATGGATAAACCATGAAATGAGATAAGTTAGAATTTCAGTGCTGGAACTGTACAAGTAAACACTTAAAGCCCAAAACATACTAAAATCTTCAATTCAATTGAAGCTTCTATGGTGCACTGCAGGCTGCAGATTTACAATTCCAACACCATAGAACCAGCAGTATTTTAGGAAAAGGTCGCTATTTGTTTGCATCTTTTTATTTCTTTAGTATTATTATTGTTAAAAATAGTTCATTTCTTTAATAAAATGTTGTCCTCTGAGGGGAAAAATACTCACATTTTTTTCAAGTCAGTCTATACAATGACTGAACAGTGCACAATATTAAATATATCACATCAGTTTCACTCAGTTTACATCAGTGAGGATGCTCATTTTTTTTAATTGGACACAATACCTTCAATAAACAGGAAACACAACATTTCATGATAAAAGTGGACAACACAAGTGTCACAGTTAAAGACGGCTGTGTTAAGTTGTGTTAAATTACCTTTTCTGCATTGTTCTTACAAGTTTATATTTGGGCCACCAAAAATGGACTTTGCCAAATTAATTCAGGGGGGATTCAAGGAATACAATTTTACTTAAATTTTAGTTAACTTTTTACTGTTGCACTTCTCATTTTAGGTAAAATTGCCATGTACATTTTTTTTTTTTTTTTTTTTTTTTTTTTTGAAGGGGGGCTTTTAATTTTAGAGGACAGCTGAAGGTATAAAAGATATAACAAGGAAGGGGGAGAAAGAGTGGGGGAAATGCCATGCAGCAAAGGACCATAAGCAGGAGTAGAACAAACGGCCACTGCAGAGGCTTCAATACATGGGGCGAACGTTCTAGCAACTGAGCTACCAGGTCACCATCTATAAATGTTTTTGTTCTACTTTTTATTCAAAAAGAACATTCCCAAGAAGCTGCTATTCAACACAGGTACTCGCTTACTCCCCCCTATGAGATTTCTTGCAAGTAAACAAAATGAACCTCCTTACCCTCCCAACTACAGTATAAAGACAAAACCTAAAATAACACTATATTGAACACTTTATTTTCAACAAGTTGGACACTAGTTCTGAGCTGAACATCCCATGTTACAGGTTTAGGTACTGTAGAGTCGCAGTGAGGGTTGTTGCAGCGGGGCAGATTGTTACTGCTGTGGAAACATGGCCGAGTTCTGCTGACCCACTGCTGCTCTGACAAACTCCAGCAGCCTGGCAGGTCGACAGGAGACTGAACGTGAGCAGCCGCCGACCAGCAGACCCTGCATTATTCATCAGGGCTGCATTAGCCTTCACACAGCGGGCCAGAGCAGGGCTGGCAGAGGGGACACACCAGACTGAGCAAGGCCATGAAACTCCCCAGCTTAAATAATTTATGAAGGAAAGTAGACCAGGTAGGGCACTAATAACAAGCTGGATTTATAGGACTTAGAGGATGTTTTACCAGCCCACATAATGTTTTGTAGCTTTCAAATTGATTATTTGTTATGTTAATTAACTTATGGTCTGCTGTAACGCTCAACACCATACCTTTAAAAAACACTGTACTCAAGTCCTCAGCGCTCCTTCTGCACAGACAGAATAACACTTGAGAAAGATGAAGATGATGTAAAACCTGTCCAAGCATGTCAGCAACTCATATTTATTCTCACAAATACTTGTCCAAAATAAGCACTGCACTGCATTTATGTTGTTGTGGTGCCAGCTTAGGTTCTGCATCACTGTGTGATTTTCTGATTAAGAGGCAAGTTGGGTCTGGTTTTGTCAGTAAAACAACATCAAGTCTTCTCTCCAGCCCTCAGTGTTCAAGACAGCACTGACCAAAATCAATAAGGATAAGAAACGTCAAGGGCTGCTACGCTTCTCAGGGTGATTCTGTCAGTAGATTTGCAATATGTAAAACTGTTCAAGAATAAAATCTGTCTAGTTGCATAAACTACCTTAAGTTTCAAACTTAAAGCTACTACAAGGAGTTTTGAACTGGATATGAAGCAGTCTCAAGTCATCGCTGATGCCTTTATATAACCTACATAAGTTAATGACACCATCTGCGAGAAGATCGATAATTTCTGTACAATTATTCTTGATGCCTGCCACTGGGTCAGATTCTTCATGAAATCAAATGGAACAAGTCTGCATTTACATTTTTCTAGAGAGAGTTACAGTGAAGTGAAAAAGAAGCAGGAAAAGATTTTTTTTTAAAAATCTGTTATCTTTTGCGGCTATTGAGGTGGAAACACTACCACTTCTGTCCGCAGGAGACTCCAAAATCAACAAAATATTAAAGTTCCTTGAAGTAGCTTCAAGTTTGACCCTTAAGCAAAATATTTCCTTCACTAATGGCTACTAAGGCTTAGGAGTTTTGAATAAAGCCACTTAGGTTGTTTCCTTGACTATGTGTTTAGACTAAGGCTAGTTACTGTGATCAGCACGTGTACTTCAGTTACCATGGTTACACTTCACCCTCATCCTCAACCTTTAATGTTACTTGTCAGCACTGTAGTCAGTGTTAGCTAGCTTAGCCAAACAACAAGGAAAGTGCATAAAGAAAAAGAAAGCCAGGCTGGTCAGAAGATGGGAATGTTGTTCTCCACTTAGAATATGGAAAACACAAACACATAATTCAAATTCAATTCAGTCCAGGCAAATTCAATACACACAAGCAGAAGATGTGACAAGAGTTGACCAACAAAGTCAATGTGATATGACTCATAGATTAAGTCATGAAGAAATATGAAAATATTACTGTGACAGCAAGAAAGGACATTAACGGGAGTTAACAAAAACAGGTGAGTTTCAATAAAATGGCATATTTGAGACAGAGTTATGTTAACATTTGGCTAGCTAGTTACAAAGTTGCTAGTGTAAACTGACAGTCAAATCTATACTGTCTAGCAAAGTTGTGCATCACTCAGTGTCCAGTTGGGTTTTCTCTGTCCTGAAAAGTGATTCTTGGTATATGCTCCTCCATTGTGTTATGTTACACTTTTTTTATTTATTTATTTTATTTTTTTTAAGAGTGTGTCATGGGTCCCTTGGAATCTTCTGTGGAAAATGGTTACTAAGGTCCTTCTAGCAATGCATAAGGGGCTACTTAAACCTATTACAAGGAGTTTTCACTAGTTATAAAACAGTTTCAGTTTAATACTGGTGCCTCTGTATGACCTACATAAGAAATTGAGACCAGCCAAGAGAAGATTGGCTATTTCTTTATAATTATTCTTAATGGTTGCCACTGGGTCGGATTATCCTTGAAATCAAATGAAACTATGAAATGTTCACATTTTCCCTGCCAAAGTTACACTAATGAGTAGTACATTAGCCGGTTAAAAGGAAGCAGGAGACTTTTTTAGATCATTTTTATTTCTGATGTTATATTTTGTGGTTATCACAGTAGAAAAACAGCTTTTGTCTACAGGGGCCTCCAAAATCAACACAATATGAAAAGTTCCCTGTTGTAGCTTGAAGTAGCTGAAGGCAAACACTTAAGAGATCAAAGGGGTTTCCCTCACAACATCCTAAGAAAATCCTTTTGATGATTTTATGCAACTGCACTTTTTCTAAGGCATCCTTAGATGGAAATTTAAGGGAAACCTTAGCCTAAGTGGTTTTCTGCAACCAGGCACTGTTATTTTACGGAGAGTACTGGAAGCCCAAAAGCAACTGTACAGCTGTGGTGTCTTTCCAATTCTTTATCTGCAATTTGAAGAAGGATTTCCAAAGTTTGAATTTGCTTCAGAAGTCCTTCCTGGTGCATAATGATGTTTGAAATATGATCTACATGTAAATACTAATTATCTGTCCCATTTGGTTACCTAAAATACACACAGAAGTGAAGCTTCAATTTCAGAAATTAGCTGATCTAGCCATAACTCCTAACTAAACACTTTGAGACAGTCACTCATATTTACTTGTGATGTAGTTTGACTAGCAGAGGCCCTCGTTCCTGAATACTACTGCATCTAATCTGATCCAAGAGCAGTCTTTCTCATTGCATAGTCAAAAGATCCACCCCTTGGGGCCTCCAAAGCACTAATTAAGCATGGCCTTCTTTCTTACAAGATTTAAAGATGGCTTCCACTGAATAAACACAAAAAGCAGCTGGCGTGCTGCACAGACAGATGTCCTGGATAAGCGGGTGGATATAAAGTCCACTGGTGATATAATTTAAAAATCAGTCAGCTAATATTACATCTCTCTGCCAACGTGCCCTGCATCCAAAATCTGTCTTTCATCTGGGTGGAGAGCTCTACTTCTGAAGAGGTTTGCACTTGAACAGGCCCTCTCTGGACAATGCTTTGAGCAGCTATGCGGATAGTAATGTACAGAGCAAATTACATGTTTGCTTTCATACTCCTCCTTCTCGCCTTCTAACCCCACTTGGCCGTGGCGTGCTGGAAGAAAAGCCTTAGTCAACACTGGGAACACCAGAGGCTGAGTAAAGCCTCAGAGCAGCCGGGAGGGGCAGATACTGTAACCATGGAACTGACAGTGCTACTGAATATCCCCCCACTTCCCAGAGGAATGCCAATTAATAATGGATGATCCACGGCTGAAATTGCACTGAATGTGGAGGTGTGGGCAGACAGAGCTGCCTTGATGGTTTTTAACAATTCGTGCACTTCAAAATCTAAAAGATTCACGTGCCGGCTCTTAGATCGTGTAGAGAAAAAAATTTTAAAAAATAAAGTAGTGCTGCAGGCAGTTTTATTCAAGGTCATGGCTCCTGGGACTCTGAAGTGGTATTCCTGTCCTGTCCGGCCATCTGTGCCTCCTTTGCTTCCCTACTGACTCTTCTTGCATCTTTTTTCAATTCAACATCCCAGTCAAGATTTCCTGCATCTTTTCTATGCATTCATTAAGATTTCCCTGCTGAAAAGCATCAGTAAGTTTGAGATCTCTCACCTGCGAGTGCACGGTGCTGTGGTCAGTATGAGATTCTCCACAGCCTACATATGCACAGCCATTCTGCAGAGAAAAACAAACAGAAGAACCAGACACCAGGGGGTTAAAAACAAAACAGAAATTACATGTTTCTGGTGACAAGCAAAGTGTTAGGATGTTGTATTTCAAACCATCAAATAAACAAGCTTTTCTTTCCTGGTGAGAATTGTCTTACCTCCAAACACGCCCACAAATTTGGTCCTCCGACTTTACAGTCTTGGCATTGGCCCTAGAAAAACATACAGACGCTCAGGTTAGAGTCAAATGTTCTAAACTGACAATAATCGAGACAGCAGCAACGTTCAAAAATAGACAGGAACATTCAGCTTTTATATTCCAACTAGGTAAAATGATATAAAAACATGTTATTCAAGGTTTTTGCCATATTACTAGGCTACACAAGGTCTTAAAAGTCTTTAATTAGACTTTTAAGATCTTTTTAGTACCATGTCATTTAATTCCTGTTTCAAGATCACAGCTGCCAAATTATTGAAGTATGATGAAAATAATCAATCACATCAATACAACCTAGACTCAAATAAGGTGTATAAAAAAGATGAATGGATTAACTAATGAAAAATTATTCATTCATTTACGTTTCACTTAAATTGACACTTCCTACAAAGCCCATACAGAATCTGCACCCACAGAATTCTAATGACACCTCTGCAGACTTTAAACTATTAGAGAAGCAGCTTACAAAACACAGACTATTATAAAGCACCTTACCAGTAATGTATCAATGCGTTTCTTTATATATGTCTTGAATTAGTAGATGGGAGACGAACGATTAAAAGTTAATGGTTTTTTAAATTAATTTTAGCTCTCTTTGCTCCACAGTGAACCTTGCATTTTAGTAGCCATCTGTCCTACATTTTAAGCTGGTTGGCTTTTCCAACAAATGTTAACACTTTTTTTGAACTGTTGGTGATTACATAAAATCGCAAATTTAAAGGTTCTGCTAAATTAGGCACATTTTCATTCTAGCTTCCAAGCTATTGTAGCTAACAGAAAGTGACAACAGGTCTGATGATGCTGACTGAAACTACACGGAAAAGTAATGAACGGCCTCCTGTCTTCACAATCATACTTTTAGTTTATAGCTGTGTAACATCTCCCAGCAGCCAGGAATTACAGACAAAAACATGAATGCAAAGCATTTTAAGTATTCTCACCGCCTGCAGATAACCTGGTAATAAAGGGGCAGTTCAACCCAAAATCAAAAATTAATATATTTCCTTTTACTTGTAGAGCTATTTATCCATCTACATTGTTTTGGTGTGAGTTGCAGAGTTTTGGAGATATCAGCTGGTGAGATGTCTGCCTTTTCTCCAATATAATGGAAACAGACGGTACTCAACTTGTGGTGCTCAAACCTTTGAAAAACTCAACAGCAATGTCTCTTTCCATAAATCATGACCCAATTGGTCAAGATAAGCCACAGATCTTGTTGTGAACATTTTCATGTAGGAACTGAATTACACCCGCCAACCACATCACTGCATTAGCTAGCTCAGTGGTGCTAATGCTACTGCTAAGCCAAGACGATAAATATTTACATGCCACAATGTCACAAGCACAGGCCTCTCATCCGTGAGTAGACACACACTTACTAACCAAGTCGTGATTTCTGGAAAGAGACATTGCAGTTGAGTTTTTCTCATCTATTTTATTGGTGCTTTGAGCACCACAAGTCGAGTGCCATCTAGTTCCACTATATTAGAAATTAGGCACACATCTCTACAGCCAACATCTCCAAAAATCTTCAGCTCATACCAAAACAATCTGGATGGATAAATAGCACTATAGAGCAGAGGAAAAAGGTGTGTTTTTGTTCTGGGGGCAAACTGTCCCTTTAAAAGATTTTAAAAATAGTGGTAAGTTATGAGTGGGACAGTGAGCAGGGTGATAATGTAGGTTCACTCACATGGGATTTCTGAATAAGTTCCTCCTTGGTGATCTCCCCCACACAGTCCAGGTGGGGGCAGTCACAGCTGGACGCCGGGGGCATCGCTCACTGACAGATCTGAGAGAGACAGAAAGAGACAGACAGATGTAACCGAACATCCACTATAATACTTGCAGTTTAAGTCAGGTGACTCGTTCAGTTCCTATTTACAAGACAATGCAGGACTTCTTGTTACAAAAGAATATTTATCGACCACAAGTCTGATCTGTGTAATAGGATATATGGGCAAAGAACAGCACAGAGGACAAGTAAAACAGTCAGGCTAATGTAACCTGAGTCACCACCACACAATGTGAGTTTTATTCCATGCCTTCATGACTGACAAATTCCCCTTATTATCAACCACTGACACGCCAAGCAGCACATCATGCCACAGCTGTCAACAACTCATGTGGAACAATCAGCGTCTGAATGGCGTCACCATAAATGATTTGAGTGCTGACGTTGCAGAAAAAAGCAGAGACACAAGTTGAACAAATCCTCTGCAAACAAATTATTCATTTCTGCTCATTACCAAAGCTCAACCAGTAAACCTAAAAACTTGCCCATGTTCATGTTAGATAGGAAAGGATGGCCTAGTCTGAGACAGGCTCAGAAAATGTGTACGAACGTGGATCGTGTGCATAAACACCACCGCTGACAGCTGCATTCGAATGGATGATACCTCTGCGGCAGTGGGTGACCTGTAGCTGCAGAGGCAACATATAAGAAGTAGCCTGTGCAAGAGGGGTGAAGGAGAAATGAGGAAGTGACACTGAGTATGTGCAAAAGTATCCTGATTACGTTTCGGTGGATTGTGGTTAAGATGTACGTGTAAACATCATATACTGGTTTCAGAAACCCGGATAGGCCTTTATGCCAGTTCTAAATCTAAACCCAAGTATGCAAGAGGGCCCCAAAAGAAACCACAATCCTGAATGTTACAGCTGCAGCGATTAATTGATTAGTCGTTACTTATTTTGATAATCAATTAATCGTTTTGAGTAATTTTTTAAAATCAAAATTCTCAAATTTCAGCTTCTTAAATGTGAATATTTTCTGGTTTCATTACTCCTCTATGACAGTAAACTGAATAGGGCTGCAGGTAATGATTATTTTCATTATCGGTATTTTCTCAATTAATCTATTATTAATCGATTAGTAGTATAAAATGCCCCAAAATGTTAAAAAAAAAAAAAAAGTTTTCAAAAGCCCAAGGTGACATCCTAAAATGTCTTCTTTTTTTTTAAAAAAAAACAAAAAAAACAAAGACATTCAGTTTACTGTCATAACAGAATTAAAGAAACTAGAATACATGTAGAATACATATGTATATATAGGTAATTTGGATATTTTTTTAATTAAAAAATGACTCAAAATGATTACCAAAATAGTTGCAGATTAATTTAGTAATCTATTAATAATAGATAAATCATTGCAGCTCTCAAACTGAATATCTTTGGGTTGCGGACAAAATAAGACACCTGAGGAAATCATTTTGGGCTTTGAGAAACACACACTGATAATTTTCACCATTTCCTAACATGTCACTGACTAAACAACTAATCGACTGATCGAGAAAACAATGGACAGATTAATCAACAGTGAAAATACACGTTAGTTGCATCGCTAATGAATGCAAACATCAAAGTTTCTGATCACGTTCTGCCATGTCATGCAGGTGCATCAACTGACTATCAATTAAGTTACATAATAATTATTCAGTGAAGTTAAAATTATGATTATAAACTACGTGCCGACAGTCAGCACTCAGTCAGTGTTGAGGAATCAAAAACACATAACCACAAAACTAATGTTCTCATTAACTTTGACTAGCAGTCCATTTTATACTTTTATAAACACAATGAGAGAGCAAGATTGCCTCTTTTGGTCCACAAAAGGCTGTTTCTGGGCCAGTGCCCTCACAAAAACAATACACTCTTCCAGGCAACTCATTTATTATACTAGTACCATTTAAAAATACAATGAACCTCACCTTTTAGTAGGAGTCTTTGCAGTAGCACACAAGTTTTATACCCCTACAGGGAAGCTCCATTCCTTGTGCTAACTTGCATGTCTGTATTTGATTGTCAAGAGGAACAATTCTGATAACGCATTAAGGTCCAGTGTGTAAAATTGTGTTACCTTGTGTTATCATTAGAACACAGTGAACTGTTTATATCTAAAGAGAGCACAAGTCCTCTCCCACGGAGGCTGCCTTGTTGCATCGCTATGTTTCTGCAGTAGTCCAGATCAGACAAACCAAACACTGGCTCTAGAGAGGGCCTTGCATGTTTTTGCGACTTTTGTGGCCACCATAGGTTCTTCTACATGCTAGGAAGGGGACGGTGTGTTTGCAATTTGCAAGCTACTGCTAAATGCAACTAAATCCTACACAATAGTCCTTGTGGCATAATAACAATGTGATTTACCTCAATAATCCTTTTGAATTTCAGAAAAAAATCATTCAAAACCATCAGATTATGGTGTGCTGGAAGATTTCTAGTGTAGTTTTAAAGCGATATTCCACCGCAGAATAATAATCCACTCAATATGTACTCACCCCTATGCCAATGTGATGAAGATCACATTGGCATAGGGGTGAAGATCTTCAGTTCACAAAACAATCCTGGAGTTTCAGCAGAAAACAGGGTTGCAGCTAATGGCAGTGAATGGTGACCACGGATAAAATGTAAAAAAAAAACAGAACACAAAATCCTGCTCGTGTGGTGTAATCCAAGTGTCCGTGAGCCATGACATTAAAATTTAAGCACAAAAGATGCCATTTACACCATGTTTTTAGCTGAAATGTCAACTGTAGCATGTAGCAGGTAGCATGTAAACATGGCGTCAATCTCACGAGACTTCGTATATCTTGCGGCATTTTCACACGTGCATCGATTAAGAGATATACAAAGTCTTGCGATACATCTCGCGAGATATACGAAGACTCACGATACATCAACACCATGTTTACATGTTACCTGGGAGGCTAAAGTTGAAATTTCAGCTAAAAACATGGTGTAAATGGCGTCTTTTGTGGTTAAATTTTAATGTTGCAGCTCACGGACACCTGGATTACACCACACGAGCAGGATGGAGACATTTTGTGTTTGTTTTGTGTTCTGTTTTTTACATTTTATCCGTGGTCACCGTTCACTGCCATTAGCTGCAACCCTGTTTTCTGCTGAAACTCCAGGATTGTTTTGTGAACTAAAGATCGTCACCCAGCCTCACATTGGCATAGGGGTGAGTACATATTGAGTGGACTATTATTGGAATATCGCTTTAATTTGGATGAACTGGAACAAATATGTTCCTGCTTTCCAGTGTGTGCATAAAATGAGGAAGATCAGCAGCTACCTGTCAAGCCCTGTACAGTGGGATAACAGAAACCACTGGGGATTTCTATTATCAGGCTTGTTGTGAAGGCTGCAGTCATGAACTGTGTCAGACAGCCCTTGGGGGAGCAGGGGATTCACTTGTAGTGGAGACATTGGTTACATGGGATCTGTCTATAAAGAGTTCTATATTTGAAAAACTGTTGCGTCATGAAGCAAGCTACTATTTGAATGTGAGCAGAAATCATTTCTCTTCAATAATGCCCTAATAATAAATGTCCTTGAATCCTTAAGAGACAGTTTGGTCATAGTTTTAAGACACATCTTCTCAGGTGATCATATATATCTGTCAAAAACAAAGCACCTTTGGAAATACTGAGAATGAATAGGATAAAATGTAACAAAAGAAAACAGGAAAGAGGAAAGTGAAAGTATTCACTGTGCTGCATAAAAAAAAAACAGTATCATAAAGCATTTAATATCAACCAGCATATTTAGTCCCGGAGTCACTATAGCTGTCAATATTTCACTCTTTATCTGTACTGTCTAGATGTGTAATAACACTCATAAAAAGAAAGATTAATCATATTGATATTCTCTGGCTGAAAAGGCCTCTTCAGACCTAAAACTTGTAATTTTGCCATCTCTTTCACCCACATCCAACATCCTTGAATGTGGGACCATCTGCCCATGGTGAGGCTACAAAGTGAGGGTAGAGGATGCACATAACAATGGGGCTTTCAAGGAGTGTTTAAGGAAAGTATCAATGGTATGATCACAGCAGAGCCCAGCCCCAGCCCACATCTCTACTGTACTGCATGTGATTCAGCACATTTAAACCACACCAACATGGTAAAACCCACTTGCCCTGAGTAACGCTGCATACACCAACCTTTTCAGACCTCAGATGCACAGTTTTAGCTTGGCAAAAAACATACAAGACAGCTGACAAGAGCAACTGTAAGAAGAAAGGCAGCACACAAGAAATCACGGCACCTGATATTTTGTATCTTCCTGGATGATAAAGTGACTTTGTGCTGATTTAGGGATCCACATATGCTGTTTTTTTGCAGACACAAGACCATGCTGTGTAAAGAAATGCATACATCATGTATTTGAACATGTATAAAAACTACAGATCATATATTTTTCTCCTGTCTTTATAGTAGTATTTTCTGCTGTGATATGCATGACTGGCTTGAATCCAAAATCTTCTTCCTCTCCCACTTACCAGAAATCACATTACATTTGGAATCATAATGGATAAAACGGAACTTCTGCTGAATAATTGATTTGTTTTAGGTTAATCATTTATCCATAAAAGTACATGTATTAAGACCCAACCATTACTGGTGTTTTTAGGAGAGAACTAGCACTTTACTGCAAATCTCTGAAGTATATGAAAAAGAAAGCAGCAAAAAACTACTGAACATTACTGATGCCTTAAAATTAGTAGAAGAGACTCCTTAACATTTTTTTCTGTCCTTTATTAGGTTATATCACTGTTTACATTGTGTGATCCATTATGTAAAGAGCCCAAAAAATAAAAATAAATGTATCCTGACAACAGGTCAGGTGGGAGATCAGCATGAACACAGGAAGAAGCTGATCCTCAGTTCTTGTTCGTGTCAATAATATGCCTTTTTCCTCTCATAATCAATGCTCTCTATGAGTCTATTTGATAATCAAACTAGCTTAAATAAGGTAGAGCGTCTTTATTTTTCGTACATGAGGTTAATCCATTCCAATCCATTTGTGTTATAGGTGCCAATATTTGCCCTGAACTTTGGGAGAATCCATTCAAAAAGCCACAATCAATAAATTCACTGTGTCTTGAGTAGTAAACCATTTAAACTGATAGTACACACCAGGAAAAACGAATTAGCCGGTGGTTTCACTGTCAAGCCTCCAGCAATTACTAAAAGCTGTTGGAGGAGAAAATATCTAACTCTTTCACCGTCACAAACCATCTTCACCCTATCGCTGTCTACACAACCACCATGATTACACATGGTTATCAAGAAGGTTTACTTCTGCACAAAGAGATGGTACAGCCAGGGTGGGGCGTTGACCCAAACCAGGCGGTGCACATGAATCCGATGTTGCCAGATTCCGTGTTATCCTATAGTTGACTTAGACAACAAATAACAGTCTGCTCAGGTTGCAAGACTGCACAATTAAATAACTTAAATACGCGAATAGCACAGTTTAACACGTAAATCTTCCACAAAGAAGTAACATCACCCATTATATTGAAAACGTAACGTTACCTGGCAGCTAATGTTAGCTAGGTGCGTTATAGAGTGCGACATTTTTAATGAACTGGCTACGAACTTATTTCTGCCAGGTTTACAGATTACAGGTTCACAATAAGTAGCCACTTTAGTATGTTGTAGATAAAGACAGTGTGTGTTACAGATGTGTGAGGCTGTGGCCTTGTTCACTGCTCAAATTGAGCTGTCAAACCCAGGCGAGGCGTTGACAGCGTCACAGGCTGACTAGCAACCTTTCACTGTTAGCATTAGCTGGCAGTAGCCTGATGGCGATAATTGGTAATCGACTTAAGCCTTTTCTTTACAACTAAGTCATAAGACTTGTCATAACGTAAAAAGCTAACGGTGGATAGATTTCGCCACATAAAATTATGTAGAGAGTTAAATGATTGCTTGTGATAATCATCTCGCTAACCTAATAGCACGCTAGCTAATGTTAGCCAGCTAACGTTCCTGTATTACATGATCACCGACGATCCCTCAGTGACTACACCAGAGTCAGCAGCAGCTAGCTAGCATCCAATAATAACGGGAGCCACGATTCTTACCTGCACAATGAAAAGAAGCGAGGTTTCTCAAGTAGATCCAGTTGTTGCTGATGTGTAAGACACAGATTCAGTCTACATTTAGAGACATATTTCAAAGATCAATCCTTCACATTAACGATAACCGTTCCTGTCCCTCAGCGTGGTTGCTAACGTTACAGCTGACTCCACCCCTTTTCCGGTTAAAAAAAAAGTAAACCCTCCCCATCCTACTGTAAACACACTTCAAGATACTTCATGTTTTCTGGCACTGTCAGTACTCTAAAAATGTGGAAAGATGTTTGCAAATGTATTTATGACATTTTGCATCATTTTATGAACATGCTATATTCGGAGTCATTGCCCATGAAAAAAAAATGGAGGAGAGGCCATTTATCATCAAACTATTGATTATTCTAGCCAAATTCTATGCACATAAATGTACCTTTTTACTGTTTTTACAATGATTTTGAACAGTACATTTGAGAACTATTAAATCTAAAATAAAAAGACCATGAAAACTGTAAGGGTATGCGTTGCCTGTAAAGTAATATGCAGTTACAAATTGTGCCTTCAATATTCCTTTTTTATATTGTTTACTTAATTCTCTTCATTTTTTCTTTTTCTTTTTCATACATATCTATGTTCGATATTTATATCTCTCATCTTCTCACTTGCCGTTGATGCCCTGACATTTTTAAACTTTAGGTTTTTTTTATTGTCAAAATGTATGAAATGTGTGAAAAAAAATCCACTGTATTTAAGTGCATATTTTTTAAACTTTTATTTTGATTTTTTTCAAATGCAAAAATAGACATACAAGGGGGGAAGGAAGGAGAGGAAAAAACAGCAAAACAAAGAACCTAAGTTTTTCTTTTTGTAATACTGATTTTAAAACGTACTTATTACTATTACAAAATTACTACTAAACTTAAAATTTAAAATAATAAATTGGCAAAAACTATTTGATTATTTGAACATTTCAAGTTTTGTCCTATATTGTTTATCAGGCTCTAAAGGTTCTTGTTTTTGTTGTTCTTCTTTCTTTTCTTGTATTTGCAAATTCAGTGTGAGAATTAAACATTAAGCATGCCCTTTATACTTAAAACAAAATTGAAGGCTATACATTATCACAATGAGCAATATTATCAGCAATATCAGCATGAATTAACCATTAACTAGCATGTCTTAAATATATCCACAGATAGCAATGAAATATAAGCTAATGTGTGACAAGACATGAGTGGTTATGTACTGAATAGCGATAAGACTGATATGAAATAGTGTAATAGTTTCTGTAAAATAGTTACTTCCTCAATTAAGGATGAGTGGGCTACAAACAAGTGAAAAGGGGGCCACCTGGTGGTGAAAAAAGTAAAGGCAACGTGCAGTAAACCCATCCCAAGCGCCAACTAGCGTGAAATGTGCATTTTGTGATCGCCACGGTAAAGAAATAACCTCAAAATGTGTTCTATGGGATAGGAAATATCATTTAAGGACAAGAAATTTCAGTCTTGGGACAGATATATCTCATTTCCTTTATTTTTAGTGAAACTATTTTGACATGCTTATTTGTAAGTTGACAGGAGGAAAAGGAAAGTAAGACAGGGGCAATGATGCCAACCTTGGAAATAATAAGTAGCCTACTTTTGTAATAGATAATGGCCTGCTTTTGATTGAAACTAAATAAAAGAAATAAACTGATGGCAAGAACGTTAACGAAAAATACTGGTAAATAAGGTAATGTAAATCAAAATTATAAGATAGTAAGGTGTAATTTTTACTTTCCGAGATAAAATCATTGCACAATAAGTCAAAATCCTGCATTAGTAAGTCAACGCTAAAACACTAGGTAATTTTTATCAGACCACAAGTCAAAATAATGGCCTTTTAAATATGACAGTCGAAATGTTGACTTCTTAAAAAATATATATTTAAAAAGCTATTCAAAACTTCAAGATAATAGATCAGAATTGTAACTTTTTACATGAAACTTATGACATGTGAGTCAAAACTTTGAATTGTCATAATTTTTAGTCATAATTTTGACTTTAATGATTTAAAAGGCCTTGAACATGACTTACCCTCTCATAATTTTGATTTTGTATCTCTATTTTGTATCAATAACAAACTTGACTTCCAGACATCATTTATGTTTGTAGCCATTAGTACTTTTATGTGTATGTACTGTATATTTACATAAACACCTATTTTTTCACAAATGCTTGTACATAATAGCCTTGTAGTTTCCTAACCTTTATTTGCTCATCTCTGTTGTCCTTGTTCTTAGCTGTTATGCCAATTCCTGATTAAGTAGATTTAGAGCAAAAAACAAACAAACAATGAAATTCCTTGTATATGCACACATATTTGGTCAGTAAAGATGATTCTTATTCTGATTACTTCTAAAAGCAACGAGGTCATTATTGGCATGGATTTAAGATATTTATATTGCCAATGCAAGTGTGAAATTTAAACTGCAATTAAAAATCATACAGGCCTTTATACAGATAAATACTGAAATAGGAAATCGAGGAAAAAGTTTCTCTTTTTTCCTAAAGGAAATATTTTTATAGAAATAATAAAGAGGACAAAATGTAAATCGAGACTCTTGGAATTTATACATGAATTTAGACAGTGTTAGTTTCAGTATCACCTCTGTCATACACCCCTCCACTGTAATACTTGAGAAAGCCGGACGGGGTCGCGAAAATTCCACAAAGACGACAGAGGGCGTGCTTTTATTTTGAAAGTGACGCTGGATGAGCGCGTGCTGCCGCTGAAGTCCTTCACTCGGCAGCAGCTGAGGTCAGAGTCGGAGGACCGGGTGAACCACCGGGAGAGGAGTCTGTGGAGGAAACCCCCAAATGTACCGGTGATATTATCTATACCTACAGCCTGTCACACTCAGTTAGAAAGTACTGACTCGTTTATTTGTTAGACTTTTGAAGTCAAACCGGTTTAACACATTTAGTCAACGTTAGCTAACACTGCGAGCCGTTATTAGCCTTGTTAGATAAGTTAGCCGTTAGCTGCTCAGCCAGGCCAATAACAAGTAGGTGCTATCATTTTCTCTCCATGTGCTAATATGATTAACCTGACACACTAACCTTTAGAGCGAGGCTGCTGCTTTTATTCATGTCAGCGTTTTTGTTCCTGAAAACTTTCAAACTTTTTAAGTATATAGCTAATTTATTGGAAGATGTTTTTTGGTATCGTGCTTCTGAATGAAAGCTTTAACTTAACGTTAAATATTTTGGTTGTTTTTTTTGGGAACATTCGTATGTTTGTAGTAAGGATGTGTTTTTAAAACCAAGTGCATCTCCAAACAACGTCAGACAGTCATGGCAGTGGGCTGAAAAACACTTAAGAGGAAAATAATGTTACTTAAATTAGAATAGAGTGATATAAAATACAATAACTAAACATACAAGTTGACTAAGAATAGGCCAGAAATGCAGTAATAAGTTAACCCAAATAAAATAAAGATAATAAATATTCAGTAGAGGAGTTGTGCAACTATATATGATAATTTGCACCCTTTAATGGTCTCACTAATAGTGTCTTACTAAGTTAAAAAGATAACTGCAAAACTACTTTCAACCTTGATTGACTTGCTTCCTAATTGATAGATACAGACATTCGTGGAAAGGGCTGCATTTATTTCCCATAAGATATCGTATTTTTATTAGAGATATTATAGTTCTTTATTTTTTCATTAGTTTCTATTTTTTACTTCAGTTATTGTTTTCAGTCCAGTTTAGTTTCAGTTAGTTTCCAGGTTGAGTTGCCCCTTTCACATATACTGTTTTAAAAGGGTTCATTTTAGTTTAGTTTTTATTAGAGCTGCAATGATTGATCAATTAGTTGTCCACTATTAAATTAATCGCCTACTATTTTGATAATCAATTTTTCAGTTTGAATTATTTTTTAGAAAAAATAGGTACAAAATTTCTAGCTTTTTAAAATGTGGATATTTTGGGTTTGGGGTAACACTGATTGATATTTTTCACCATTTTTCAACTTTTTGTAGACCAAACAACTAATTGATTAATTTGATTGGTGTTTTTTTTTCTAATGTCTAGCCTTATTTTTTATATCAGTTAATTAAAATGTGTATTCACTCCTAGTTTTACTTTTTAGTATAGTTTTAGTTAACTGTAATAACCTTGGTCCATGTTAGTTTTCCTCTGGTGCTCTGGTTTCCTTCCACATACTAAATAAGAGTATGAAGAAAATAATATTAATATAAAATATTATATATAAGAAAATATACATAATAATCTTCAGCATTCTAATTGTTTACTTGTCAGTAGCATTTTAGGAACTCTGTCAGTGCAAACTTCCCATGTAAACCATCTCTCCAGATGTGATGTGTCATTCATGTTTACAAAATGCAAACTGAAAATCAGTCAGCATTTGAAGAGGGACAAAAACTATAACACTACTTACTATGTTAAATGTTTGAGACAAAGATGGGGTAAGCCTTGACGTCAAATAGAATAATCATCCATGTGATGAGCCACATGAGTCTCTGGTGCGCACTTAATTGGATGTTGCATGTTGTCTTGTCAGGTGGATATACTGTACAGCAGCTTAGAAGACTTCAGTCCTATAATTCTGTGTTTAGTCCCATAGTGACTGTGTTTAGAGAAACCAGTACTTTGTTTGCACAAATATAAAGTCTCTGATTTTCTTATGTGCTGGGCCACTTTGTTCAGGCATGTATATAATGTAAGTTTGAAATATTCTCATACTTTTGGTGGGTGTGCTGACTGTTCTGTAGATTAGTGAGTGACTCATGCATTTGCACTGTCAGTTATCTCATGATAGTTTTCATGCAAGTAATAACTGGGAAATGAATTTAAACATGTTACATGATCAGGATATATTTTACTACTTGCATATACTGTATCTCAGAGTATTTATGTAATATTGTCATGATATCCCCTCCTGAGCCGTCAAGGTTAAATCCTTGCATGGCTGTCACTCCTGTCGTCCTCCTCAGCTCCAGCAGAATGGTGATGAGGATAAGAGAGTTGCCACGTCATGGATAGATCGCCACGATGACACATGAGACCCTCACCAGCTCCCAGCTGTCTGTCAAGGCTGCTGCCCTGCGCATGGTTGACCTACCGCTGTCCGTGTGTGGCTCTCTGGCACAGGTGAGGAGGGTGCGATGAAATAGTGGGAGTTAGTAGACAGCTTTGTTATTAGGAGCTCTTACTGTTTTGTTTTTTGTTTTTTCTTATGTGGGTCATAAGAGGCGAAGTAGATGATATGACTGCACTTTCAGGTTCTTTCCCTTTTTCTTAACTGTCTTGCAAACATTGGCTGTGTTGCTGTTTTGATTTGATTTGCTTAGCCCTGTAATTGGTCTAAACAAATACCTGGACAAAAATATGGGGCTGCCGTTTCTCAGAATATTTTTTAACTAGCTGTTGATGATATTTAAAGCAAGAAGAAGAAGAAGCAGAAGAAGTACAGAGCTAGAGTACAATAAAACTCATAGACCTAGTATTTTACTTGTAACTACACTGGTCCAATACAATTATGACCACATATCATTCAGATGTCTTTTGAAGATTTATTTTATCTTTTTGTCAGCAGATACTGTGAATACTGCAAGAAAATAAAAGATATAAAAAGATTTAAATATACGTCACTGTGTCTATTGAAAAACAGGCCCAAACATGTTACCACAACAGAAACATGATGAAATACTAAAAATATATCACGTTGTCCATGTAAAGGCATATCATTATACACAAATAAACAAATGAAAGTACAAAATTACAACAAATTAATGTGTATGCCTCTTGGACCAGGTTATTTTGGGGACGTATGTTTTCCCTCTGCAGCCATGTTGGTTCTGACCCATAATGTCACAGTTAGGCCTTTAACTTAACTCTGCTAAAATCTTACATGAACATCAGTGCATTTTTTAACCAAACATTATTTTATATATGTTTTTGGACATTTTTAAAAATTGTACTTACCCTTTTAGCATCTTATTTATTATTACATGTTTTCATGATTTTTGGCTGTACAAACTCAAATAATCTTGAATTTATGACAGAAACATTTGAAATAAACATCTCAATAAAACATTGTTGCTGAGACAGTTACACTAATGTTTGTTTAACACTTTACAACATACCACTTTCCAAAAATATGGGAGTGATCTACATCAAAAGATCCGCACTGTCTCACAGGTGTAATAACAATAAATCCAATCAGTAACACTCAGCTCATGCGTGTACAACATGAATTAAAGCCCTTCCGTAATACTAATGTAATACTGAAAAATCTCAGACAGTATCTAGACTTGCCAGTTAAGTGTGAATCAGAGGATGTTTACACAAGTTACATGACCTCACAAACAGCTCATTTATTGGGCGTAACTTTGGTAATTAGCTATCTTTTAGTTTTGTTTGAAGTAGGGAGAATGTCACCCCTCATTCCTGTGGCCACAAGCTCCTGAAATCCTCATGCGCATGCTGATAGAACAGGAAATACAAACACGTGGACCTGCTCAATAAAACTTTCCAGTTTAACTGGTCAAAAATTCTTCTGGCTTTCTTTTAACCAATTTTGTCCCATGATGCATTTCTTTTTTTCTATATTTGTGCTTTATTAATCGCAGTGTGATCAGAAATGCATCTGCATGTGCCAAACTGTGTTGTCTAAAGGTCTTATGTAATTGAATTTGGCATAGCTCCATTCACGATGCTCCCTTTAAGCCGGTTAGGAGAGGCTGTGCTGCGCCTGTTTACATGTGTACAGTGCTACTACCTGTCTGAGCAGTTTAGCCAACGGCTTTGTGAGATGGAAAGATACTGAGTTTGATTCTGTTGCTGATGAGAGGGTGTAAAGTGGTAATGTGATATAAAGGACAGCCAAAACTCAGTGTCTGGCTGGCTTCCATGAGCATGAATACTGACTGTACTGTTAGGTGTGAATACTGTAGTCATAATTTGGCAGCAACAACTTCAACATCATACTTGCATAGTAATGTTTCTTTATGGGTATTTTTTTTCCCAAACTAGACATTAAAATGTTGGGATGAAATTCTACTGAAGTAAAAGCTCATTTAAATGTGTGTTTTAAAAAAGATCGATGTTGAATGTGATAAATAACAATTTCAAAATTGTTATTTGAAATGATAAAACTATGTGCACAAACATCTCAGAAACAGTTGCATCACTGATTGCTTTCATTACTGATTAATCTGCAGATTATTTTAACAATAAATCAGTTATTTGTTTAGTCGGTAATGTCAAAGAATTGTGAAAAATGCTCATCACTATTTCCAAGAGCCCAAAGTGATCAGCAGTCCAAAGTCTAAAAATTCTTCCTTTACTATCATAAATGACACAGAAAGGCAGCAAACCCTAATAATTAATAATTGATAATTGATGACAAAACAGCATGTACAGCTAATGCAATTTAGCATGTAGCCTGTCAGAATTGAAATAACATTAAGTATACACAAAAAGAGCTGCACTAAAACTCTTCAAATTATGTAACAGGACTTATTGATAAATTACTTCCACCCTTAGATGTGAAAATTTTGTTGTTTGTTGGTGGGTTTTTTCTCTTTGCTGGTTATATCCTCCTGGATAGTCTCCAATATTTTCCTCATAGTGACCCTCATCTTACAGTGTTTACGAGAGGTGCATGTGGAGAGTGTGTGGCCAGAGTCACGTAGCAGATCTGATATCTAGTTGGAGCATGCCTGACGTGTTAGAAGCAGGAACAGAAACAGCATGGAAATACTGCAGGCCTGTTGCACCATTGAATCATACCAGCCCATTTAGTCCCTTTACAAAAAAGTCAATATTATGGCTGTTGTCATAGCTCCAAATTCAGTGTTTATGTAATGTGCAGTTGTAGGGACTATGCAGCAGTGGTGTCTGTGTGGATAATCTCCCTCGTCATTCAGTGTTTCTATCTATAGACGGAGGGGGCTATGCACGCTATCTGAAATGGATTCTTTCAAATCTAAATGACAGGCTGGTAGCTGATTCTCAGCACTGTTTGTTACATCATCACTATCCAGTACATTTTGTGTTATGCATCCTCAGATGAACTTTCATCAGTGGGGAAATGTATTCTTTTCAGTGTTGTGCTTGATATATTATCTTATGTGCTTTTTTCCACCGTTTGTGCTGTTTGGTCATCAAATCATCATCACTGTTGAAAGGGTACCACAATCTTGGCTGCAAATTTTCAAGGATAATTTTGGACCTTGGATAGTATGTCATTGACCTCTGATATTCATTGTTAGACTGCAGTAATCTCCTGTATGTATAACTAGCAACTTTGCCACAGTCGGCCTCTGTTGTAGCACAGCACCGAAATGGTTCGAAGCTTATAAACTTCATTCATAATGGTAGGGCTGGGCAATATATCAATATCATATTTGTATCGTGACATGAGACTAGGTGTCATGATAGAGTTTGCATATTGTTATATCGTGATATGCGACGCAATTTTCTGAACTTGGTCTGTTTTCAACACAGTATTTCTGCACCGTTGCAAATAAAGATTAGGCTAGATGAATGTTACTAGTGCTGTAATATTTCTAGAATTAAATTGTGGTGTGATAATTTAACAACATATGAAGCTACAGAGAAACATCAGCTTTAGTTTGGCCAGATTTTATATTTTTGCCCTGCCTAGAAACCAAACTGCTGCTAAGCATATAATTTAGGACTGAGCGATGTATAGCTGAAAAATTTATCAAAATAAAATGTGTAATTTTGTTGATATTGATCATTTTTAATGACCTATTTTTAATAAAGAACAGGAGAAAAAAGGTTGAATTAAACCACTTAATTCAGAATTTTACCGCTTAAATTTTTTTAAATGTCATCTTTTTATTTATCAGGGAACACAGGTAATAATTTTAATGTTAATACAACAATAAAAAACACAAACAAAAGAAATGTACACAAATAAAGATAAATGAATGATCCCACCTACACAAAAATAGTAGCAAGCTTACCTGTCCTTTTTTATTCACAATTTCTTCACCCTCTGCACCCATTTCTCACTCCATGCTATTTCTGTTGTGTCACATGTCAGTAGTGCAGCCTAACATCACACCTGTTATGTGATTGGCTGTTTGAGTGTCACTCATAGCATTATTATTAGCATTACATAAGGAATATGATAGGCTGTTAATGAGCCAAGGCATATTTACATTTATTTGTCTATTGTCGATTCGATCTCCCAGGCCTAAAACTCTTTCTCCCTCTACCTGTCCTCCAGGTGAGTGTCAGCACAGGCACCAAGAAGCTGGTGGCAGCCACTGCCTTCGGTGCTGTCTCGCTCCTCTTCCTCGCACGCCGCTTCCAGAGGAGGAAGGGCAGAAAGAAGGCTCACTCACCTCAGTGGGAGCAGGCTGGCTTTGAGTTTATCTCCCCAGCCACAGCAGCGAACGGTAAAACTCACCAGCATTGATATTTTCTCCCTCTCTACCAGCAGCTCACTGGCTTGTGGTCTCCATTTAGCATGCTAGCCCAGTCACTGGTTTGTGATGTAATCAGCCCAATGTGTCAGGCTGCTCCTGTATAATCTTGAACTGTTAACAGCAGGTTCCAGATAAATGCCTTAAGTCATTTAATCTCACTTAGGAAGATTTGCCACCGATTATCGTCCCAAAGAGAATTTAACTGAAATGCAGGATTAAGTGGAGTCAAATAAGCAGTTGACCAGGGCAATTAAAGTTTTTTTTTTAATGAAACTGATTTAACAGACCTTTTTTTTCACACCAGCCATTTTGACATGACATAGTAGAGTAAACACAGGTGTTGCCAGTGATAACAATTGAGGTTCTGTTCCATTCAGGTCAAACAGAGTCAGGGTGCTGCTATTGCACATGTTAAGAAAGGTTCTGCTACACTTAATAGAACTGGACCATAATTAGTATCATTTATGACACCTGTGTTTAACCTGCTGTTTCATATCCCCAACCCCAATTCCACAAAAGTTAGGACATGAAAAGCCTAAATAAAAACAGGATGCAATGATTTACAAAAACGTTTTGAACTATATTAAATTGAACACAGTGCAAATACAAGACATTTAATGTTCAAATGGATAAACTTTTTTTTGTAAATATATACTAAATTTGATGCCTGCAACACATTCCAAAAATGTTGGGACAAGGTCATGTTTACCACTGTAAAACATCACCTTTTCTTTTAAAAACACTCAGTAAGTGTTTGGGAACCAAGGACACTAACTGTTGAAGTTTTCAAAGTGAAATTCTTTCTCATTTTTATTTAATATATGACTTCAGTCCAGGGACTTTGTTGTGTACTTTACAAATGTGCCACAAATTTTCAATGGTAATAATAATAATAATAATAAATTTATTATGGTATTAATGGTAGACAGTTCTGGACTGCAGGCAGGCCAGTCTAGTACATGGACTCTTTTACTATGAAGCCATGCTGTTGTAACACTTGAAGAATGTACCTTGCTGAAATCTCTCTCTGAAAAGACGCTGTCTTGATGGCAGTATATGTTGCTCCAAAACCTGTGAATCCCTTTCAGCATTAATAAATAAAATATTCAGAAAGGCTTAAGTGCTTGGTGACCTGCTGCTTCAGCAATTTTAAGAGACTCTTTAAATGTGTTTGCAGTGTTTGACTGTTGCTTTTGCACAGACTTTGTCCCTGCTGCTCCCTGTGCTCTCGGATTGTGAGCAAATTAAAGCAAATCTCTACAAACTGTTTGAGTTCAGCTTGTAAAAACTTTTTCTATAAACCAGTTCTCAGCAGCAGGTGAACCAGAAAATTAAATATGAAAACAGGATAGAAGTGACTCAAATAAAACAGCAAATACAACAAAATTTGCAGAAAAAGTTTCGAACACCATCATGGTATTACAGTCATGAAACCGGCAAAGGCAGCTTATCCATTGTGTAATACTGCAACATGCTCATTCAGTGTGATCACCGCATTCTGATCTTTCTCTTAAACAGGATCTCTGAATTCTCTTCTTTATGTCCCCAGATGATACCAGTCAAAACATCAGCCTCACCCTCAGCTCCAGTCATGGCTTGCCTTCTGGTCTCATTCTCCCAACGGGAGACTACAGAAAACTGTCCGGGTCTCTGCTGAGCCTGGCCTCGGTAAGACAAAGGCATATTTTTAATGTGTGTTATGATGATAGATATTTTTATTATTAAAGTATTGCTGTGTGTGTGTGTGTGTGTGTGTGTGTGTGTTGAATATTGCATATAGTTATTGTTCAAATATTGCACAAGGGTTGGATTGTGTTGTTGTTTGCATTTGGCTGATGATTTATTTAGGAGTCTAATGGCCTGGGGTAAGAAACTGTTCCTTAGTGTGCTAACCCAGCAGCATAATGCAATAATGAGGTACATTTCATGAGGAATACTATATTCTTAAAAATGATGTCATCACACCTTTGCTCTGTCCAAACCAGAAGAACAGAAGCTAATTTTCTCGCATTTTTGTGCCTGGTACAGTACCAGCTGTAGTTCACATACAGAAGCGTGTGATTGTAAAGACTGACTTTATTCACTTTGTTGTCAGTTTTCCAATAATTCCAGTCGACCAACACACACTACATCATTAAACAACTTAAACTGAGTGGTGAAGGAAACACTCTTTGTTCAGTCTATTTCACCTCAAAAACCTGCGCCTTCGCTGTGTCTTCAGACACCACAGAAATCTAATTGAATCATGAGGTTTCCACCCCTAGTGTAGACCTACATCCATATACTCAATGTGACAACTGAAATGCTGAGTTGATAGGATAGACCTGTTTTGTGTTTGTGGTGAGTTGCTACTCCCGCTGCTTGAAAGTTAACTGTGTCCTCCTATTGTGTCTTTGTAGGTAAAAAGCATGAACTCCTCCAGCAGCAGCACCTGCGCGAATGAGTCCACCTGTTGGGACCGACCGGGGACAGCTGACATTTGCAGTGTGGTCAACTTACCTGTCACCACACCTGAAAACCTGTATCTTATGGGTAAAGACACTAAATCGCCTTACTGTGTTTGTAATAAAGAGAAAGGACCACATAATAAATGTGCTGAAATAATGTTATTCAGTCAGTTATACTGTTTGAATTACTTGTAATCAGCTTTTGTTTCAAATTGAAGCTTTTGAGTCATTGATTGTTTTAGGAGACTCAGGGTTTGTGTGTGTGTTTGCAGGTATGGATTTGTTTGAGGAGGCTCTAAGACGGTGGGAGCAAGCGTTGACATTCAGAAGCAGGCAGGGTGAGGACGATGCCAGCTGTGCATCTGTCAAAACTGGAGCTGGAGACGCCATCGCTGAGCAGAGCATGGAGGTGAACACAGAAATACACTTCAGATATAAATTCTAGTACTGTTTTTTTCCGTTTTTTACTGAAGTCTTTGTCAGATTTTTATCACATAGTCAAGCTCATTCTTTTCTTGTTTAGTCAAAGTTTACTTGACTCAGAGTTAACTCAGAGCATTTTAGCTTAGTCAGTGAAAACTGTTAAAAATAACACTATTAACCATACCGTCATATTTACCAATAAATCATCAACAGTGAAGGAGTTAGCCAGGCAGTGCTTTTAAGATGTTTGGACATGATCTTATCTCATAAAATACTTGCTGACACACTGCGATTGGCTCATGCAGAGTTTAACTTGAAAATAAATAAATAGAATAACTGGCAGCTTCTACCTCAGCCTGGGACCAAAGAGTTGGTGTATTGATTTAAGCCCTGCCAGCATTTTCTCTACTCTTGTCTGTGTACTCTCTCCTTTTGTACCAGAGGAAGGTAGAGAGGAACATACTGCCCACAGACACTGCACTATAGGTCACATATATGAATAACCAGCACCCTGAAAACCCACCAGTGTCACAGAGTTTGGATTGTGTAACAGCTAACTCATTGACTTCCCAACCTGGTTAGAAGGGTTTTGAATTAGTGCAGGTCAAATGGTCATCTCAGGCACCCAAACATACATCCAGGCTCCTGCTGTGAAGGATATCCTCTGCTCAGGTGTGCCCTCCTTAGAAATAATCCAGTGATGGGGGATTCTCAAGAAACAAGTAAAAGAAAACTGTTTGGAGTGAAATAGGGTTTGAAAAAACATATAAACTTCTTAATTTTATCTTTCCACCAGCTGGCACTTTCACTCTCTACAGGTCATTTCACTTCGGTTAGTGTCTTATTAAGGTATTATGGCTTTGTGAATCATTTTCTGTAGTTCAACTTCTATGTTTTTGTGTTCAGGATGTGATCAGCGCAGAGTTCATCCACCGGCTGAAGTCTCTGCTGCAGAGAGCTTACAGTCTCCAGGAGGAGTTTGAAGGAGTGTTGTGTGTGTCAGAGCCCTCATCCCACAGCAACAACCAGGGTGAGTCACCGATTATACACAATATTATGTAATTTCCATGATAAACACAGGGGATAATAGTATGTACACCAGAGCTGTCAATGAATGTTCAAAACTCTATTATATAACAGAATTGTAACCAAAAAAAGGATTCAATGGGGGGAAAATTCAAGTTTTTACCTGGGCTGCCGTCACACAGTGTGACTTAAATTGATTGAAAGTGAAATGTGAACGTGAATAATTCAACAATAACTGTGTGGTAGTGATGAGGGAACTCAGCCTTAGAGATAGTCATCTGCACTCTGAGCAGATGTCCAAAATCTCCGCTTGGAAACACTTCTGGTTTTGGTCAGACAGCAAAATTGTGGAACCTCCAGATAAATGTATATGCACTCTGTATGAGCTATCGAACATATCAAAATTATGAATTTGCTCAGACAGAAAGCACATTCTCAGTTCTCACTTTATCACTGCCCACAAAACAGAAAGACATCTGTTTAAAAGGGGTGTCACAATTTCAATATAAAATCTAATATCAATCAAAAAGAGCTTTCAGTTCAATAATTGAAATCAAAGACAGAATCTGTGATTCTCCCAGTATTTTTTTTATTGTTCTCTACTCCTGCCTACTTCCAGCATCAGATGTGTGTCAGAAGAAAAAAAATAAGACGCTTACTTAGCGTTATATCACACATGATATCCTATAGACTCTTTTTAAATAAGAGTTTGAAAATGTAAATGACAGTTTCCAGGGCATAAAACTAAAAATCTGTTGATCTTTACAAATCAAGACACTGTAGTCATTAGTGATTTTAAAAAATAACATAAAAAATTAAAGAAAAAAATCTAATTAAATTGTGACTGTAAAATCAAGTCAAACTGAAGTGTAGGTTTGGAGAATTGTGTGGACCCCTAATGTGTAATATTAAAATTATGTTTAAATAAATATACTTATATAATTAGTTATGTTTCTTGTATTGGTTTGCCCTCTAAGGGATTTAGTGCACCATAATAGATATTCCAGTGTTTCAAACCTACGTGTGTGTGTGTGTGTGTAAGAATCAGGAAATATAAGTGTTGGCCAATTTTGACAGCCCTGATGTACATCATACAATACAGTATTATGTAACATTACAATGATTTTCCATCACAGATAAGATGGCAGACATTTTGGCCAGAGAGGAGCTGGACGACGCCTGTCTGAGGGACAGCGTCAGCATCGCCTCCACTGACTCATTCGTGTCTGCTGCTGAGGTGAGAGACGCATTCAGCATTATGCTGGATGTAACGAAGGTTGGTGGATCATAGGAAATAACCCTTAACTAATGATGTATGAACCCTACAGCACAGGACAAACAGTGAAATTCATAAATTTCTGCATTTCTTTGAATTTGCATTTTCTTCATTTCATTATGAGTTATTGAAAATGAAGAAGATACTGAAGTAGCAGGTGTTCTTCACAAGTACTTGGGAACATGTTTCCTAGCACTTGGGAACAGTATATTTACAAATTGCTTTTCTTAATGTATTGTATTTGGAACTCCAAACAAAAAAAAACAAAAAACAACTTTTGATCTGACCAATTTAAAATACTTTTCCAGAGGCTTTTATAACATACAACAAAGTGTTTCCAGAGGGCAGTTGTTTCATAGGCCAAGAGTGACACAGCAACAAACAGCACGAAGGATAATACAAAGTTAAAGACAATTAAACTGTAACTGTACAATACAAAGGTTTAAAAGACAGTGAAACACAAAGGACAGTACAAATGTTTAAAGACAAACTCAAACACTCATGAGTTGTGGTCTAACAGTTGATTGATCTCATTATCTAAAAATGATCTGGAATATTAGTTAGAAATGATCATGTAGGTGGCACTTGTTGGGATACAGATGAAATATGGACATCAAACTGTAACCAAGGGTGAACACCTGAGTGGCAGCAGAAGAGAAACAAGCAGACATTTAAATCTCAGACAGCAGGAGTTTGATTCAAATAACTTTGGTCTTCCTGTGAGTTCACCAGCCGGTGTTTACAGCGCTCAGCTGATCTCCTTTACTCATTAAGTCACTGTGGGGGCTCGAGCTTTGAATCCACTGCTGCTGGTGCACTTGACCCACATATTACAGAAATAAACTGGTCGTTAAGAATGACTGATTTGTTTCCTGAAGCTAAAAGCTAAATTCCTTGAAATAAGGTGAAATGTTCAGATAAATAAAGGCATTTATATCCGCCCTGCTGAAAACTGAAGGTGCTGCGTATCTCTACCAGGATTTGGTATTACTATGTAAAGTAGACATCATTTGATGTAAGTGGCTGTTAAGCTACTAAACTTTCTCGAGTTAAAATAAGATTTTACTTCACTGTAGATGTTAACAGTCATAATAGCTTTTAAATAAAAGTATTTATCGCTTCAGACCAGTTTAACGTGTACAAACCAGTAAACATTAAACAGGCAGAGCTCATAGAAGTCAAACTGGGTCACTCGCACTAAGTGAGTCACTATAAATAGACCGTCAACATTCTTCAGTATACTACATACAGCTCACTGTGACTCTGCAGCTGGTTCACTACTGCTTCTACGCACCACCACAACATGGAGACGTGTTCTGATGTCTTCTCATACTGATCAAAATGGCTCAATTTAGTAACTAATAACTGTAAAAGCACAGAGGTCAGATGTGATTTAAGAAGTAACCGTGTAATCAAGGACATAATGAACCTGCACTTATTTTAGGAAGAAACTTAATGTTCAGCCTTTGAGACCAAGTTGACCCTGATGTTCAGCATCTTGAACAGAATACAGATGAACTTAACAAGCATCTTTTCTCTCTATTCTCTTAAACATTGTTAGATTTAGCCAGCATCAGAAAATACAGAAACAGAGATTTTTAAAACTGTAAGTGCAAAGAAACTGCGCTGATTCTTTTTTCTTTTCTTTTTTTTAATTTTTTTTTTGCCTTGGTAAAAGCGCCCATTAAAGAGTTGGGGGAGTTTGTTTTTTTTTTTGTTTTTTTTTGGATGTGTACCTCTTCTTCAAAGGTTTTGGTGTCTGCCCTCAGAATCCAAAAGCATCTATTTTTAGAAAGATGTTAAGAGTCATGGGAGGACTCAGTCGGACATACGGCTGCATTATGAATCAGAAGCATGACTTTCTTTTCCAGTGGAAAGACACTCATAGTGCTGCATCTCATTTCAAGATTATTCTCTCTGACAGGAACTGGATTGAAATGATCATAATAATCTTTATTTATATAGCACTTAAAAAAAAAACAAAAAAAAAAACAAAGTTACAAAGTGCTTCATATATCAAGCAAAGAACACAAAACAATATAGAAAAACATAAAAACAGCAATAAAAGTACTAAATGGAGACACATGAGAAATGAAAAATGGCTAAACCCATAAACAGAATGAAAACTAGAATAAAATGAAATCGGGGAAGGCGATATAAACGCACAATTTAACAGTTGCCGTATTTCCTCAGGCAGCCTCAGCTCTTATTTCAAAAGCCAGAAAATCTCAAAATGCGCTAAAACATACTGGAAGCCAGTGTAAAGAGGTTAAAGCCGAGGTGACGTGTTGAACCTGTTGACTCTGGTTAAAGGCCTGGCAGCTGAGTTCTGTCCTGCCTGTAGCTGCTCTACAGTTTTTCTATCTAGACATGTAAAAAGGGTCGTTACTGTTGTCCAGGCATGATGAGATAAAAGCATGTTCAATAGTTTCTGTATGTTTAAAAGTGAACATGGGTCAAATTATGGCAGTGTTCCCTAGTAGATAAAAGCAGGTTTATAAAAGTTTTGTGATGCTCAAATCTTAAATTACAGTCTATTGTTAATTAGAGTTCTATTATTTAGTCCATAATAACCTCTGCTGCCTGTCTCTGTGTCAGCTGTCGGAGCACAGAGAGCTCAGGAGTGTCTTCGCTCTGGGTCATCACCCTTTCTACGAGGAGGCGCTGCAGATGGCCGAGGATGGCAAGATCTCCTGCAGGGTGCTGCGGTAATTACACTAATTAGTACAACACACATGAAATACAGAGAACCTTCATTCTACCAAGATGTGTGGAGTTCCAACCTTTTTATAGCTGTGTTTCCATCTAATTGTCAGGCAAATTTTGATTGAAGAAGTCACTCTACATAAAACTGAGTTTCAGCAGAAATTAGCGGTATAGGCTTTGTTACACAAGGCTGTAATAAACAGAGTGGAAGTAGAGGTTGTGAACCAGAAATAAAATAACTTGCTTGTCAGTAAACCTCAAACAATAATTTTTTTTTGTTTTCATTTTTAGTTGTTTTTTTTTTTTTTCCAAATTGGCAAGTTGTAATTATTCTTTCATGTCTATTATATTGATGACAGCTGACACGGCTTCTTCTCTTGGAGTGCACTGTTGACTACATCAGAACTTATTCGGAAAGGCGTTTCCATCTCCCACTGACCAAATTAAATCTTTTAAAGAATGCAAAAAAACACCTCAATCAAGCATAAAAATGTATTTGCGAAATTGTTTTATTGATTTTTTTTCAATTTCCATCAAGCTGTTCTAATGTGATACTTTAAAATGTGCATAAAAATACATTGATGGAAATACAACTACTGACACATTTTATTTTCCACAGCCTGTTTTCTGCCAACATTTAATCTGATCTTTTTCTGGATTTTCATCATCAGGACTGAGATGCTTGAGTGTCTCGGGGACCTAGATTTCCTGGCCAAGTTACACTGTGTGCGACAGGCATGTCAGGTACAATATAACCTTGTGAATTAAAAGACATCATATCAACATAAATGGAGGGACACAAGGTATATTCAGATGGCAAAAAGCAACCTAGAACAAATTCAACGGATTGAAGAAAATACAAGACATCACAGAAAATGATTCACTTGAGTAAAATGTTTTTTTGTTCTCCAGCTCATTTTGCGCGAGACAACAACCAGGATGTTTCTGGCCGACACAGGAAAGAAAATACTGTCTTCCATTATTGTTAAAGCACAGAAGGTAAAACTGAGGACACAACTAGTATGAAACAAGATGACACATCTTCTTCACATACCTAACAGTTATTGTTTGATTTTCAGAACCCAAACAGATTTGAGGAAGTATTTGAGGAGATGATTACCTTCCTGGAGCACACAGAGCACTGGGAGAACACAGAGGTGGAGCTGGCAACACGAGGGGTAACAGTCCTGCTCAACCAAATTATTCAACTTCGCCACAAGACAGTATAATGTCTGACCTCTACTTTTGGATCACTTAACGGTTTAGACAGGAGTGGACAACCCCCCTCTTCTTTTGTAAAATTAGATCATATTAAACTTGTTCTCACCAGGTGAAGCATTTAAACTTCTATGATATCGTGCTGGACTTCATCCTAATGGACTCATTCGAGGACCTGGAGAATCCACCGATCTCCATCCAGAACGTGATCAACAACCGCTGGCTCAACAGCTCCTTCAAGGAGACGGTGAGTACACACACACACACACACACACACACAAAATACCTAAATATAATTTAATAGATATTATAGATAATATAAATGGTTTCTTGTGGCAAGCAGCACATCACTGGCAACCAGGTAGAGGGATCAAACATGACTGTAATTAAAATACAGTATGAAATTCTTTATATTTTTCTACTTGATGATTATAATACACTATCTTGTTATTTATAATAATAATAAACACAACACTTTACAGAACAATAATACTAAACCTTCCGGACAGTAATATTGATTGTGTATGTGCATATATACTGTAGACAGTTTGAAAATGAAGCATAAAATGAAAACTAATGAGGTAAAACTAGATGATTTCCATATTTCTCCGAGGTACTTTTTTCATTTTTTTTAAGTTGGTGCATTTAAGTTTTGACTCTTTGTACTTTTCACAGATGATTAATCTGCATGTATTTCACAGGCGGTGGCATCCAGCTGCTGGTCAGTGATGAAGCAGAAGAGACAGCACATGAAGGTAAAAGTCCAACAGCTTCCAAATGTTTTTGATATTTTGATTTATTGACTAATGTTAATGGACAGCAGACCAGTCATACCTTTTATTCTGTTTCATTTTTACTTCAGACAACAACTCTGTTTATCAGTTGTTTTTGTTCATATTCTATCACTTCAGTAACCTCTGCTGTGTGTCTCAGGTGCCTGATGGCTTCATCGCCCATTTCTACGCTGTGTGTGAACAGATCAGCCCTGTTCTGGCCTGGGGCTTCCTGGGGCCCAAGAGCTCCTTGAATGACTTCTGCTGCTTTTTCAAGGTCAGTCACCAGAAATGACAGAAGACATGACATGACATCTGCTGACACTCTTTTCTAAATAGGATCTTTACCTCTTACCACTGTATCCAAATAAGATGCACTGATTTCAGTGTAAAATGGATTAAATGGATTTCAGTTTGATTGAGCAACAGATTTGCAGCATAATTTAATGTTGCGGCACATCAAAAATTGTTGGGATTCTGGCTCCAAGAAGAAACTGGTCACCATAAAATATGATGTAATTAATGTATTAAAGCTACTACAAAGATTTTTTTTCTAACCCTGTGTACAAAAGTGGTAGTTTCCACCACCAAAACCACAAAATACAGTATAAAAATGAATTTATCTGAATAAAAATTTCCTCCAGCTTGTTTTTGACTGGCTGTAACTTCACCTGGAAAAATGTAAACACAGGCTGGATTCATCTGATTTAAAAGAGATTACAACCCTGTGCAGACATTAAGAATGTTGAAATGACCATTCTTTTTGTGGATGGTTGTGTTTGCTTGTGTTGGTCATATAGAGGCAACAATATTAAATTGACCATTTTAGTTAAGTTAAAACGGTTTTTAAGTTAAAAACTCAAAATAACTTTAAAGTCCAAATCAAAACCAAAGAGCAGCATCTTGTGTCTGTAAAGTACCTTCCTGTGCTGCTTCAGTGGAGCATCCTGTCCTAAAACTGTTTTCCCACAAATTATTCTTTTCCTTCAGGATCAGGTGCTGCACTTCCTAAAAGACATTTTTGACCTGGACAAAGTGCGTTACTCCTCTGTGGAGAGTCTAGCGGAGGACATGCTCCACCTGCTGCACCGGCGCTCTGAACTCTTGCTGGCCTACCTGGGAGCCGACTCCCTGCGTCCTGTCAACAGCTGCAACCCCCCACAGGTACAGCTGATTCCCAGTGCTCTGATGGAGGCTCGAGTGCAGTGAAACGCAGGGTCATCAAACTCTACACACAGAAATCCCTGCTTTTATTCGAGGGTGAGTTCACACGGTCGGACCAAAGAAAACTGTCTGTAGGTCTGAAATGACTTGATTTTCCACAAAGAACTGTAAAACGCTTTCTGAAAGGTGTGAAATCCACTCCTCACATCTGCTGTCACGCTGTGTGCTCTCGCCGCTGTATATCGAGGATCTGTATAAACTGTACCAGCTGTCTGCCTTCACACTTGATCATTATCACCTCTCCCCTGTCTCCTCTTCACTGTGCCATGGGAGTGCACACTAGTATATAAATATCATAGCAATAAGATTTGTAATTTAAACTTGCTGTGAGACTGGCATTAATTCTCTTGCAGTAAATATTACATTTTGTTAAGAAGGTATATTTATTGCTGTTGAGAGCAGATTTTATGAGGAAATGGAAGGTATTTTACAGTATTTATTTTACTATAGAGCTAAATGATGCAGGATTTATTTTTTAGAGTTTGTAGTTTTACCTGTGCGCATCAGTAGATTTGTGATCAGCTTCAAACATGCAGTCATATGAATACCAATGTTGTATAATAGACTTTATCAGAGATTTATTAGAACATCAGCAATGCAAAACCATTAAATGTACTTTGTGTTTTTGTTACAAGCAGACAAAGTTTGAGAAATGTGTTGACTGGTCACACTATTCATCACATATTAGTTATTTAAAAGGAAAATGTCTTTTTTGGCACCAGGGCTTACAAACCTTAATGTGATATTTGGCCCTTAATCCCAGCTAAGCATCAGATACAGGAAATAAAAGATTACACACCAGTGTTGCATAATCCTACAGCTGTTGGACAACTTGTGCCACCCAGTTTTCCATGATAACAACACGCAAGAAGCCTTACTATCAATACACATATTCAAGCCTTGTGTTCATCACTGAATGTCAGTCTAAAGTCTTCTTCATTGCCTGTGAGGTTTGAAAAATACTACAATGTGTTAATGTCTGCTCTGCTGATCACTCACTGCCATGTACAGAGTTAATTTCAAAATGCTATAGAACTATTTAGATGATTGTCAGTTGTCATGAGCACCTTCTTACAGGCTGTTCCTCTTAAGAAGAGGTTCGCATTTTTAAAGATCTGTCTTATAAGTAATACCATAATGAAAGGGATGCATGATATTTTACAACTCATGTTTGCTGATACGACATATGCACATATTTTTTTTTCCTACATAACTGCAGAGATCAAGTCTCTCCTCTAGTGGGAGGAACATAATTGTCTACTCTTACTATGATGCTCAGTGGCAGATGCAGACGAAATGTACACATTCACTGGGCTTAATAAGAAAACTACTGCTGACAGATTCTGTTTCTCTTTGTTCTCCCAAATTCACTCTAATGATCAGGATCACACCTCTTAAGGTCAGCAATTAAATGTGTTGAAGGAATGCAGTTTGGCATCCTCCTCACATGATGCGCGTTGAGTCTTTGCAAAAAGCCACTTTGGACTTCCACACTGCATACTCATACTTATAGCCTCATCTTACTAGCCTGTAACAATGGCCATGATGTTAATTTTGGGTCTTTATTGGCCAGTGGTATCATGCATCCCTACCGTGGGTCTACATGTACCTTGAAATCTTCTTAAAGTGACATAAATATGTAATGGGGAAATTTTTCAGTCTTCTGTGTACAACTGCATTCTAATTCAGCTGAAGCTGTTATGAGGCGGCAGATGTCAGAGTTGCAAAAATGGCAGCTAGTTTCAGCTCCTTAAATGCAAATGTGTCAGATTTTCTTTATTGTCCAAGTAAGTAAACAAAACGTTTGAGTTGTGGACTATTTAAAATGTCACAATGGGCTCCACTAACTTGTGCTTATTTGTGTTTGCAGACGGATTTAAATGATTGATCTGACAAGTAAAGAGGTTAATGTATAAATAAAATTTATCAGTTTCCTTGCAGAACTGCTGTGGTGATAAGGAACACACCACAGCTTTGAAAGACTATTCGACTTGTTTTATTTAGACTGCTGGAGCCTGATTATTTTGTTCCCCATAACTTATATTAAGAAAAATGAGATCAAAATATTTCAATGTACATGGCCACGACAGTACAGTTTTAAGATGGACCTTTTTGGGTTTTGGCAACATACAGGGAAGATTTTTACATTTGTGAGTTCACCTTGTTTCTGTGTATAAATTAATAAAAGACTGAGAATGTTGGATGGTTGTATTCTTTTTTTCTAACTCAAGTTCTCTACAGTTAGAAATAAAAGTCTAATTAATCCAGTGTATTTGTTACAACTTTATTAATGAACATGGCAACATTTCAAAAGTCAGAACAGTTGGTTCAAAAAAACAAACCCCAATATTTGATAACATACACAGTACATGAAACCTTGTTACCTCTAAGGCATGCTCCTTGTTTTGTCTTCTACACCCCCACGAACTCTGTGTTGAAACACTGAGCATCTCACATGTACAGAGTGAACAGCCTCAAACAAACAGTATGTGACCCTTAAACTACAAAAAAGTGAAAACCCCAAATTTACTGCCAATAAAAGTGCATAAAATTGAAAGTACATAGTTCCTGTCCTCATCCAACTTTCTAAAGCACATTCCTATTGACTGAAAGATTACTGATGAAGGCATTGAAGCGATAAAACCAGACAACTCTAAATACACTATGGCATCATGGTAAAAAACAAAACAGTCAATCCAAGCTGAAAAAACATGTATCTGACCAACACTTTGCAATCACAGAATTCAAATTTCATTGCGTTGCTGTTTTACCTTATCACTGGAGCTCTTGAACGGTCTACGTTCAGCAGTGGGATTGACAAAGGATTCCTCCTTTTGGGGACAAACTACGACAGGGCCTGATTCTATGACCTAAGCTTGCAGCATCCTCCAACACTGTGAGCGAAAAGTAAAGGCAGCAGCGTTTCAATAAGAGATTTGCACTGCACGTGAGGGCAGATTCACACCACGACAGAAATTTAAAGACAAAAAAAATCATGTATTTCACCGTTTTGACCTAACGTTTGAGCACATTGCTAACGTCTGACAACAGGTTTGCATGGCATGCAGATTCATACACCAGTTGTCTAAAGAATCGATATACAGTCACTGTCAGACTTACCGGGATGCAAAGATAAATAAGGCTAGTATCAAATATTAAGCATACGACAACATTTCCTCAGTGAGCCTATGCAACAACTTTTTTCTGTCAAACTTCATGTAACAAGTCATACAGCTCATATCATGCAGTTCATTCATGAAAGCAAATCATCTTTAAGGGCTGTTCATACTTTAAAGATTGTGGACATTTCTCTTACGACTAGGCATAAATGCATTGAGACATGTTAAAGACACAGGTAAGCATTTCTTTTGCATGAATATTGGTCATGTCACTGGACAAAAACACTGGTTTCCTTAGGTTTCGCTTACCTGTGTTATTGCAGCAGAACCTAAGGTGCAAGGTCTGGGATGACACTGCAAAGATCAGATATATCGCACTGTTTGCCATCAGTGAACAATGCAGTCAAAGAGTTCTTTTTGTTTTGTTTTTTTTATCTTAAATTAACAGCCTTTCACAACAGTGCTCATTCAGAAAATGTCACAATCAGGTACTGAAACTAGTCAGAAGCACTTCCACTACTAGCATTCCACATGCTCATATAGGACAGTAAAGTAATAAATAGCAGAAACCTAAGCATGCTATACTGGAGTTATGCAGTAGGACTTCTCTAAGCAATATGTTGCAGTAAATGGCATTTAAATACATGACAGTCTCAACTAGACAATGGCACTTAGCAGGAGTCAGGAGTTCAAAAAACGCAAAAAACCACATGGACATCCTTAAACAGTTCCTACCAGCAGTGTAACAGAGTGCTGACATTCAATTCAAACCCTCAGTTCAGAAAATCCAACTGGCACTGAAATGCTACCTACACAAAACAATCTACAACATACTGTAAAGATTCAAAGTCTGAATGTTGTGTAGTCACACAAGGGGCAATAAGTCTCAGAAACATGTCTAAAGTACTATTCCTCTCCTCAGAACATTTCATACTTACCCAGAGACATGGGGAAAATGGCAATAATTTGACAAAAACACTACATCTTTTTGCAGTTTATAAATAAAGCATCAAAAAAGGCGGGTATCTCTCAGAATCAGTCAGTTTTGTGTACTTACAGTATAGGAGGGCTCAACTGATGGACGAAGACTGCTTAGCCACCCCGGCCCTACAACATCTATGTTCTTATATTGGATAAACACTAACAGAATGGGCACAGCAAGAACGATTTTTTTGCAATGTTTTTATATTAAAAAACATTCTTTTAAAAAAACAAATTTATACATGTGAATTCAATTTCAAAATGGGCAAGACAAAACGTTTCAATGCATTTTTCGATACAATTTACCTGACTGTCCTGGAAAAAGAACAGCACAAAAAAATATATAACACTAAAAATATGCAACATTTTTCTTGCAACCACGTTTTCTGGGGAACATGTTAAGAGAAATACTTGCTTACCGCTTTTTCTAAACTTGCCTGTGGAGGAGGAAGTGTCTATATCAAGGCAAAATAAAATGCATACTACCTCAACAATGTAAGCAAACCAGGCAACATTTTTTAAGAAAGGAGCGCCACAGCAACGCAGTTGATGCATCAGTTACGGTACATAGAGACCTGTTGACTTTCTTAGGACAAACATCTGTCTACTGCTAAAGTCAGATTCAGAGCAATGTCAGGAAACAAGTGTAAAAAAATATGTCTATCAACAAGGACGTTTGTTGGTCTGAACCACTCAGGATCACTGCACGCACATAATGTATCTAAAGAGCCTTATAGACAGTTGGAGAGAGACAGGACAGCACAACTTTGAGTCAAACTTTTTGGACAATTAAACCCACACTTCAAACTTTTTTTCCCCCCGTAAAACAAAACATACAGAAATTCATCTCTACCCTTTTGGTTTCAAACCACCCCAACTTACCAACACAGGAGGTTTCAGTTTGTTTTATTGCAAAAACACAACAGGCAATAGCATTTTTAAAACTGAGATGATTTACATGGTAATGTCTACAGTTTAATAAACATGAGTTCTAACCACATTTAATGTAGGTACAGGGCTGGAATGACCATATGTATAATTACCTCACTAAAAACAAAGCATTTACAAGAAAAAGAAAAACAAAAAAAAAATGAGAGAGGACGTGTTCGCCGGGTAATCTGCCATCTATGTGAAACACTTTCAAACCAAGGAAATTTAAGATCTTCATCAAGGCGTCTGCATCCAAACATTTAACAAAGGATTTTGTTTCGACAATGTAGCATTTACTTTATGTCCACTTCACATTACTGGCCCTGTGCAAAGAAATACATAGAAGATACATTGCATGTTAACAGCAGAAACAGTGGACTCAGCTTCCCAAAATTAAAAGTTAAAAACCTGTGTAGGGAGAAAGTTTTTGGTTAAGTTTGTCAAGCTGCTGCAGTCGCAGGGTTCACTGGAACCCTGTAAAAACCTGAGGAGTGAAGGGGTATTAGGGCACAAAAGAATTCAGTATTCAGTGGATGTGGAGGGCAGATTCTTATCGGGGGTGTACCTGAGGGGCTTGTGGTGCTGCACCCATCGTCTGAGGGTTGGCTGTGCCGTAGTAAGCGGCCTGCTGACGGTAGTACTCTGCCCAGGCAGCGCTGTAGTCTGGCTGGCCTCCGGGCTGGGAGGCCGCGGCTGCCGCTGCTGTGGCCTGAGGGGCAGCTTGACCTGGAGGGTAAACCAAAAGATAAACCATTGGTACACTGGACAGTCGCTCAAGGATATTAAATTGTACTTGTGTAGAATTGCTCATTTACTGTAGTTTGGCCAATTTACCAGCAAGTTACCACCTATATGAAACAGCATTTTGGCAGTATCTAGCTTCTGCATCGTGGCATATTTCCAAGTGAAACAGGACAAGCAAGAATTTGATTTGAATGTTGAAAAGTGGGTGTATCATAACCTGACATACCACACTGTTGCTAGATTGATGGGTGGATGTCATTATTGGTTAAATCAGTTGGTTCAAGCCTACTGTGAGAACACCTCACTTTGTTTTACAGAAAGAAAAGGACTGGATTTTGATCTAAATATTTAAAGAAATGTATTGTTTGTATTTTGTTTTTGGCATATGTTAAAATAGGTGCACAATATCAGTGGGGATGTAATCAAAAGGGTTAAAAAGACATTTTCATTCCATCTCAACTCAAAAATCATTGCCATAGGTCCTGTGAACAGTACCTTTACATGCATCTCAACATATCAGGCAATAGGCTAGTGTTTCAACAGCTATTTCTATAAACAAACAAATCCAGATCACAATAACAGTTAAAAGTCTCCCGTCTCATTTGAGGTGGACATGACATTTATAAGAAGGGGAACGAACCTGGCACCACTTTCTCTGGGTGTCAGGTCAGAAACCTTCTGCCTTTCTGTTGGGCGGCTGAGAGAGCAGATACTCTACTACAGAGGGCTGCTAGAGAAGCACAGTCGCCCTTCAACATGGAAAACATTCACCTCAGACATACAGGGAAACACTATTTTACTTATTAAGGCTGCATCTCATCCATTATGGATATTAATATTTGTCAGAAAGGCAACTCCATAAAAAGTAAAAAAAAAAGTGGTTATTTAAAGACACTAAATGTCAGTTTAGACTCTCCCTTATTCTCCTAATGACCAGCAGAGAAGCTAACCAATGTGGTGCTGTAGACAGGATCAGCAGCAAAACGTATTTCAGCCACCCAAGTTTATGCTATATTTATACTATTTTCACCACTTTACCTTTGCTTTTCTGACATGAAACAACTATGTTGTAAGCCAAAGGCACTTCCTGTTGCTCAACTAGACTCTACTGGCGAGATCAGTAACTTAAGCTCGGCGAACACGAGCGTTGCTGGTCAGTGGGCTTATGTTATAAATGCATTAACACATGCACAAAGACAATGGGGTTAAATCTATATGCTGTCTTCATTTTAACTCCATGCATCAGTTAAGACTTGAGAATGGGGAGTAAAAAGCAGAAGTCTGATTTCAGGAGCACCAACCTTGTTTCTTGTAATACTCTTCCCAGGCTTTCGTGTAGTCCTGAGGTTGTTGACTCTGTTGACCTGCAAAGAGAAGAGAAAAATGTGTCAATGCATCCAAGTGTCAAAAGAAGAAAAAAAAGAAAGAAAGAAATTAACATTGATCCTACATGGCATTATTTAACTCTACACACATTCAATAACATTTAAGACATTCATGGCACATGGCAAAACTCTGACATCAGTGTTGATAAAACCCTAAGATAGTCTAGAAAATAAACTACTCTAAGCACATGAAAGGTGGTTCTGTGTCGACAGCTCAGTCCTGTAATACTCAAAGTGTTGCAGTCTAAACAGCACAGGCATCAAATGTCAAAAACAAGTGGATGCACAGTGAAAACGCTCCACAGCAGGCCAGCAGTACTGACAAATACCCAGACCTGAAAAAGAAGCCGATTGAATGCCCAGTGGCTGTTTAGACTGGCTTGTGTTAATAGGTGTACACTGAAGCTACGTTCATATACCCATTTTCTTGTAATATTCCTCCCAGGCCTTGGAGTAATCTGCCTGTCCACTCTGACCTGCAGCCTGTGGGTCACCTGTTAAAAAGAACGGTACTTGTAATTAGTGAATCATTCTCAGCAGTTTGTCCTCCACCTGCCTGGGTCGAGCTGTCAGCCTAGGGGTGGTGGAGGAAAACTATCCTGTCCCTGGGGTAATATAAAAAAAAGTTAAAAAGAAAAAAAAAGGTGCTCTGCAAAAGCAAAGTCATTTCAAGGTGAAACCAAACCAACTTGTCTCCTGTTAGCGACACCAGGAAGACATGAGCACAGGACAGTACTAAAGTAAAGCTAGTAATCTACGCTGCTCTATGCTCGTCCAAACAGTTTCTGCCTCCTCTAGAAGCACAGGTACTTCGCTGATTGAGAAGCACTGTAGTTACCTTGGCCGTTGGTTTGAGTCGTGCCGGGAGCTCCGCTCGTCGGGGTCATGGGAGCCTGCGGCTGCTGGCTGTACTGAGCATAGTAGGCTGCCCACGCTGCTGCGTTGGCATCGGCAGCTGCTTTATCTGGACACAACAAACACATTTTATCACTCAACAAAGGCTGAGATAAAAGCTGTAAACATACAGGTACAGATGTTGGTTATATAATATGATGTAGGTCTTAACTTCCTTAAGACTTAACTTCCTCACAAACATTGAATGTACCAGTACGTCAACTAGGGATGTGACAATAACAATGACTCAAGGTACGATAGTCAAGGTTCCTACACCTTTTCCAAAGTCAAATTCAGGCACTTTTCAAAGTGCATTTTCAATTTTTTCTCACACTTACACAGCTGTGAAAAATTACATAAACTGAAAATGATTTCTAATACACATTTCATGTTTCGAAATGTGTCATTTGTCTCCATAAGTAGATCTGACATCCTCTACAACCTGGCTGAGGCAATACTTAAGTTAAATTTATCTACCTGACTGAATAGTTCACTTTCGAGAGATTTATTATGAAAACGCCTAAGCCATTTCAAGAGGCTTATCCAAAATCCAAGCACCTTTCAAACATTTTCATGGATTTCCAGCCTCTATGCAAACTCTGCATAATACCACAGTAAAAAAAAATCTATGGTACAATATTAACCATTATCATCATTTATTGCTGTCTTAAAATGACTGAAAAAATGTCCTTTACATAATAAATTTGACATGCACAGCATTTTTTGTTTGTATAAAGGTTATTTTTCCTATTAACGTGGAAGTGCTTTTCCTTTCTTCCTTTATCGATATAAAATAAATGTAGCAAGTCATGATCTAAGCATGTGCAAAAACTGGCATAAATTGTCTAACCATATAATATCACGGTAGATATCATCACATTGAGACACTTTGTTACTGCAGTATTGGGATATACTGTCACATCCCGTGTGTCAACTGAAAGCAGGTACTCACTTGGATCAGGTTGTCCCTGTTGCCAGTGTGGGTAGCCATTGCCCCATCCCTGAGGCTGGTAGGGCGCAGGAGGACCACTGATTAAAGAGGGTAAATAACAATTAGCTTGCTGCACATTCACCGGTGTTTAAAAATTAAGAGCTTTAAAGATGAGGTAAAAACAAATATCTGCTATACTTACTGTGGTCCTGGAGGTCCCTGGTTGTATGGTCCAGGGTTGTATGGACCCATGGGAGCCCCAGGGGGTCCGGGTGGTCCAGGAGGACCGTGTGGGCCTGGACCTCCATGTGGACCAGGCGGGCCATGGGGGCCACCCATTGGAGTGACTGGTCCCTGAAAACACAAACACGTCCCCGTCAGTAAACAAGCTTATAAAGAGACAACCGTCTCCACACACAGTGCACCCTTACAAACAAACTCTTCATGTCTCACCCCAATTTTCTCCTCCACCAGCTGCCGGGCGTAGTCGATCTGTTGAGGGGAGCCACGAACTGTGAACATTTTGATGTTGGGGTCGGCGTTGGGTGGAGGATTCCTCTGTAGCTCGATCCTGGCTCCTGACTGCTGGCTGATGCCCTTGATTGTCTCACCACCTGACGAGTTCAGAAACAGACATTCAATACAACAAACAAATAAGTAATTATAATCCCATGGAGATATGATCTTAAGTGGCATCGGTGACATTTTCTTTTCTGCCACACAAGTTTGATTAACTCCATTTCCCCATTTGTTTTTCTCTTTAGAAAGTTTAAGAGTTGTTCTATTGTACATATATATTTTACAAGTATTTTATATGCAGTATGGTAATGAAGTTGCCGAAATTAAACTCAAAAAGAGTGACGTGATGTACACTGTTTTTTGTAAATAATAGTCATGATATTCAGTCTCTAGAGGTGTACGACTGAACTATTCCCCATGGTCTAGTGTAACAAAACAAAATTCCCAATAAATCATAATACTGAATTGCAAGGCAAACATGTTGTCCCAGCCCTAATAGTTTTCCAACAAAGTGGAGCCCCTGTATTGAGGGGTTACTTGCCTTTCCCAATGATGAGGCCGGTCTTCATGGTCGGGACAGTGAAGGTAAACTCCTGCAGGCCACCAGGGGGGCCCATGTTCCAGTTCCCCTGTCCGCGACCACGACCTCTGCCGCCACCGTGTCCTGGAGGCCCACCAGCCTGAACGCTCCTCAGTAGATCGGATATGATTTCTGCTGCGTGCTGAGCCTGGTCAGGTGGGCCCATGATCTGTGCTATCCTGTCTGGCGTGCTGCCATCATCTGCAGAGAAAATAAGCTTATAAGAAACAATAGAGACTCTTTCTCGAATGAAACTTGACAGAAATGTACCGCAGTCTTGCAATTGACATGACTCTACTAAACTATGCTCGCTTCAACATGTTGCTCGCAAGACTTTGTGTTCAGGTCTCAGATAACTTTAGGGTTAGGGTTATCCATCAGCTTTTCAGCGTGGTGCATGAGTTTTCATCAAGGACCGTACACATTTTTTAACTGCATCCAAATGACTTTGCTCTTGCGGTCAGTGCATCTCCGGATGATTACATTTTCCCTCCAGAAACAGATATGAAAAACTTAAAGCAGTGGTTGATTGTTCTTTCCCCTTAAACACAAATTTGAAACATTTTTTTCTTTTTGATGGTCAAAAAGGGATGAGTTAAATTTAAAAAATGGTTTGAATTTAATTTTTTAAAAACAAATAAAATCACTAGAAAACAGACCAGAGAAGGCCATCTTTTTCTCATTTCACGATTCACTGGCTTTACCAAGTTTTCCCCAAATCCTGTCTCACTTGAGTGCAGTCAAGACTTCTGCAGATGGCAGACATTGTGTTGTTGTCACAGAATATGAAAAAAACATAGCCTTCACCCTTCTGTTTTCTAGTGATTGGTTTTTAATTTCAATTTCTGAAAGGAAAATCCAATGACTAAGATGCACTGACCTGAGCAAGTTAAATAACTCACCTGGTTTAAACTGAATCCTGACACCTGTGTCATTCTGTATTTTCTTGATCATCTCTCCATTTCTGCCAATCACAATTCCTACTGCAAACCGGGGGACGGGAACCTAAATGATGACAGAGAACAAAACCCAAGTTAAGAAAGAGATTCAAACTCTCATCTCCAAGGTGACGCATCAAACCACTAATTACAAATACTCACATCTAGGCTATCGCCTCCTCCACCCCCTCCAACTCGTGAACCGTACTCGCCCCTCTGCTCCCTGAAGCCTTGATCTCTGATCAGCTCCATCACCATCTCTTTGGCTTGCTGAAGAAATAAGAAAGTACATCTAATTACAGCACTACTCCATTAGTCTCCATGGAGACAAATAACAAGGCATGTAAAAAAGACTCTAGACAGGGATTTATTCAACGGCAGGGCAGAGCTAGCTCATATACAGTACAAAAGAATGTAGGTCTTACTCCATCACTGCCTGCTGTACAGTTAGAAGTGCAATGATCACACAGATGCACACCCACCTGAACTTTAAAGGGTTCTCCTGAAATGCGGAGTGGCTTGTCTGCGCCTGTGTTTTGGGGTCCATCTTGGATCATGACCATTTTCACTCCAGCTCTTTCCTGCAGGTCAAGTAAAGAGTCAAAATCATGCCATCTGCCTATGTCTGTGCCAAATGTGCACTCTGGTGCTGCAGAGATATCGAAACTCTTAAGTCTTAATATGTGTTCAGGTCTCAGATAAGTTTAGGGTTAGGGTTATCCATCAGCTTTTCAGCGTGGTGCATGAGTTTTCATCAAGGACCGTACACATTTTTCCTCTGACAAATTGCTTTTTGGCCACAGGTGCTTCTCAGTTTTTATCATTTAAACAGACTTCTGACACCGGTGTCACTGTATTTTCTCTTTTTAAACTGCACACTCACCTGAAGGCTTTTGATGGTTTCTCCTCCCTTCCCAATGACGAGTCCGGCTTTAGAGGCAGGGACCATTATCTCCTGGACAGTCATTCCCGGGCCGTCGTTGTGGTTGAATGCTGGAGCTGGGCGCCCCTTTTCAACTATCTCTGTTAGTAGCCTCTTGGCAGTCCTGAGGAAAAAACAAGATTGACTCTTTAATGCATACTACAGCTGCTAGAATTCCCAACAAATGTCTTAAATACATATTCTCTCAGCATTTTATAATTGTATCCTGTGCAGCTAACCTTCCATTTACTTTTTATCTACTGATTGATCCTAATCTATTTACCTTATTTTTCTATTTTATCCCTCCTCTAGTGTTCCCTCGTCCTATTTCCTATTAATTACACAGTAATTGCTCTGTGTGTGGGTGCATGTTGGGAAGTTATTTTATTATGTGAAGCACCTTGTGTAACCTTTTGTTGGTATGAAAAATGCTATACAAATAAACTAATTGGCTAAATAAATTAAAAATACAACAGCTTACTGTATGGATTCTGGTGGTCCTGTTAACGTCACTGATCTATCTGGCATTCCTCCACTGTCTGTAACAGAGAGAGAGAGACAGAGAGAGACCAGTTAATGTAAACCATTCAACAATCAGTTTTTGGCAGCAATGAGATTCACAATATAAGCAACAGATCTTACCAGGTGCAATCTGTATTTTGCATCCAGATTCCTGTTGCAGACGTGAGATTTGTTCACCTCCTCTTCCAATAACTAGAAGAAAAAAGATGGGTTACCTCCAAATGTTTAACAACAACACTGACTTTGATGTTTTGTGTTTGAAAAAGAAACTTACTGAATCCAACCATCCCATCAGGAACCTTGAATTCCTCTGATATTGACCTGAGAATAAGAGGATCAAATCAAGTTGAGCTTTGTATTAAATGGCCACATGTGCAAGATGAAAATATTTTAATCTGTATTTACCTTGGGGGGCCACCCATTCCTCCCATTGCTGAAAAGGCTGAGGGGGAAAAAAAGAGATCACAGCACATTAGGGGTGAAAATATACAACATATGTGAATTTAAACCATGCATCAAATTTCCAATTAGGCCATTTACTTTAGTAAGGAAATCACAAATTGCAGCCATTTATTTAACTGTAAAAACAACTACATCATTAGTTGACTTACCATCATTTGTAGCCACTTTCTTTGTCTCTGGTTGGTCTGTGACAACATAACAACCAACATGAGTATCTCATATCAACCATCACATCACTAATAGTGTTCCTCATTCTGACAATGGCTTAAACAATGCATGAAATTTGAAGAGTAAAATAAAAAGGTGTTAAAAATATTCAAACACAGAAGCCCACATAGCCACCAATCATACAGAGCTGGAATATACTCTCATTTGCTAGTCTACAGAGTACAATTAAAGATGAGTACAACCCAATTCAGTCCTGCAATAAATACTTCCTCCAAGAAAGTTAAGAAAATTAGGGCCGTAACATATGGTCAAAAAACAAATTATACTGCAATTATTTTGACAGATATTGTGATATGATTCATGGGAAAGGTAATTTTTGTATCACGATTTTCATGTCAGTGAAAAAAACAATTAAAATCATGATTATGTGACCTTTGTTTGGGTCTATACCAAACAAACAGGTTTTCTAGGTACACAAAACAAAGGTTCTGGAAAACGGGATTTGTAGGCCGTGGCATCTCTGCAGCACCAAAGCACTTCATTTTAATGCTGTTTTGTCTCAAATGTTTCCATTAAAAACTAAGTAGCATAACCTTCATGGAGGACTTATTGCAGGATTGTTGTATTTTTACTTCTTCCTAAAGTCTCAATCTGCTCAGATAGTATGACTCTAAATCCCCATCACCCACCCTAGATTTAGAATTAAAATACGGGGTATCTGTTACCCAAAGATAAATACATTTTCTATGACCAGTTACTGATTTAAAACAGCTGTGAGGACAGTGAAAATATCATCCAGCTCTAAAGACATGCAATAAATAATCTGCTTAGGCTAAGTTCAGACACATTAATGAAAATGAATTGCTCATGTGGTTAGTAGTCATGTACAGAATGTTAAAACTCATTGGAGAAAATGCACATTACTGACATAAAGACAGAGTATTTCATTTATTTAAGTTAAAAACATTTATAGGAAAATACATTTTAGTAGCTAATAAAACATACAGGCAAGCATTAATTAACATTAACTATGAAGACTTGCATTAAATCGATTTGAGTCACTAACCGATATTCAGGTTAGGCATGGGAAAATACCCACCAGCGTCCTCCAGGGGCCTTTTCTGGCCTCCGTAGCCAAATTCATTTGTTGGGGGAGCCGCCACACCATCGCCACCAATTTTTGCTGCAATCTGAAACACAAAATAAAAAGAGAGAAGCAACAATTTAGAGTAGTTTCCTCACATGTTTTATCAACAAAAGAGGTATAAGAATTGTCATACAAAGGTAAAATAGTAAAAAAGCAACTCAGCTTAGTACACACCAGAGCAGTCCAAAGTCTATGTGCTGCAAGTTATTTTACAGTTTCAATGAAGAGTTCATCTTTTAAAATGATAAAAGTATTTGAAGCTGTTTAGTTCTTCACATATTCGGTTGAAGTGCCACACTGAGTTCAACAGCAAATCGATGTGAGCAGGGTTTAAAGTAAAGCTCAACAATTTTTGGAAAAAATAAAAAATAAAAATCAACATGCAACTATTTAGACTGATAACAGAGAGGATGATGGTTTTTACGTAATTATTCACATTTCCATTGAAACACGATGTGACTTTTGCTGGGATCTGCACCCAACAGAGCTGTTTTCTGTAAAATATGATGTGTAAGCAACAGCTCTTTAAGATGGTGTTTTGAGCTCCTTTTAGCCTTTGGAAAAATATTCCACCTCCTGCAACTGAAAATTGCAGTTGGCCGTACTGCGATTTTGCTTTTAAAAAAATCTTGTAATTGATCAGCCCTAGTTTGGAGTCAGGCCTTTTCAATTTATGCGTATGGAATTTTCAAAGAATGACCAGAATCTCAGAATATAATTCATATTACTGTCTGATCACTGAACACAAATATGTTGCATCAAACATTTTACTTGTACATTAATACCAACCTTTATATTTATTTAGTTTTACATATCTTCTAAAATTTGAATGATCAGTGCACTTTTATCTGATCCACAAAAAAATACAGGTATAGTCTATACTTAGCTCAGGTCTTTCCACCACTTCTTTAAGAGGATAAACTGGATCTAAAATCTTCAAAAAAAATACCTCTTTCACTTCATAATACAAATAAATTATATTTAGAATACAACATGCCTTTTCCAACTGCAACTCGCCCATGATAGAAGACCACAAGAATTTTGTTGCAGGGCCTTTATTGTACATTATTAATATCCACATCTGTAATAAAAGTGTGTGCCCAAAGCTAAAAAATTATACTTGCTGAAACGTTACAATACATTATAAATGAGGAGGTGGTTTCTTTACTGTTCATGCTTGCTGCGTTTAGACAGGCTGCGGCCTACATTTCTGTGCGGAAGTCTGAACCAACAAAGGAAAGCAGATACCTCCACTTTACCCATTTGGTCAATGTTAATAAAACATACAAAACTTGGGTTTAACAATAACGGACATGTTTCTCTATTTTTTTCGGTACAATCAGCAAGGATCGCTTTTGTTTTACACCCATTTTCGCTTATGCAGTGTGGCGTAGTGTTAAAGTTAGCTAGTCATCGTTAGCTTAGCTCAGCCTGATGTGGTGCCGTTTGTAGCGGGAGAAAGCAGTGAAAAACTCGATTGTTACTTATTTCATTCGAAATTAATTTTAGACTAAATGAAATGGTAGTTTTCTTACCTGTCGTGCTCGCTGTAGAGCGTCTTTAAAAGCATCGTTCATGCCGCCACCGGCGTTAGAGGACGGGGGAGCCACGCTGCTGTAGTCAGCCATATCTGCTGCTCTTCTCCTCTTCAGCGCGACAAGATGGCGGGTTACATTCACAGGATGTGGATGGAAAACTCGCGGTTAATCGTAGTCTCGCGATAAGAAACTGATTTTATTAGAACAGCATTCTCCATTCAAATGCTAATCTGGACCAAATTTGACTATTCTTGGTTAAATTAAAGGTAAGGCTTCGGTTATGGTTAACGTTAATTTGTCGAGTTGTTTAATATTTTGCTCGTATATTTCTTTTTTTGCTTGAATACACACCAATACGAACAGTTTGGTCTCAACACATAACATTTAATACACCCCATTATCTTCCATCCCAAGCATCCCGTCTGGCTACATCTGTGATTTGACCTTTAAAAAGAATACTAAGAATCTGTATTCGGGTAGAAGTAGTGTTACATTACTGAAATATTACTCAACTACTAGTAAAACTACTGGACTGGAAAAAAAAACTTAAGTAAAAGTACAAAGTATTCCTCTCAAAAACTACTCAAAATATTTACTTTCAAAGGTTTATGTTTAAAGCAGTGGAGTAAATATAGACAGTGCAGGCAGTTGTGCGTTGAGCCTGTCCTAACTTCTTTTTGCCCAGGGGTGTAGTGATAAATACAGAGGTTATCTACCTTATTAACCCTCACTGATTGATACAGCTGATCTGAAAATAGATGAGTAATCCCACCCTCATTTTGAAGAGGTAAATAAACGCACTTCACTTGGGTTTACCCCTTACACCACTGCCAGGTATTCAACTAAAAGTAGGGCTGCTTCATGTGGGGGGAAAAAAATCATATTGCTATTATTTTCACAAATATTGAGACAGAAACATAAATCACGGAAATGATAATTTATACATCACATTTTTCATTTTCACACAAAAAAAAACTATTTAAATCATGATGATGTGACATTTGTTGAGAGGTCTATACCAAGCAAATATGTTTTCTTACATCTGGAGATTTGTAGGCCAAGGCATCTCTGCAGTACTTCATTATAATGCTCTTTTGTCACACATTTTTCCTTAATCAACAAATTGTAGCTTCTGCGATTTGGATATTGCACTTGGCCTCATTGCAATTTCAATAAACTGTGCAGCCCTAACTGAAAGGGGTTTCTGTTCCTCCAAATCTTCAGCTTAACTTACTCTCAACTCCTGCACTGTTCTGGTCAATGCAGGGACACCACAAACCTGTAAACCTGTGCCAGCAGCAGTGTTTTTTAAAATGATTTTAAACACAGTGAAGTACATTACATAGCGTAATACACACATTAGTGGCAGTAAAATTGCAGACCAGCAATAATATTATAAAAGTACAAGTATTTAAAAAATGACTTAACTGCATTAAGTTGTGTGCTTGTACTTCATTATGTCCACCCCTGCTTTTAAGTAGGCGTTTAGATCTGTCAACAGCAAGATTTACATAAAAGCAAAAGTAGTAACACAGGCAGGATTGACCTTGTCAGAATTATGTATCTAAGGCTTTGCCTCAGGGACCAGCATCACTCTGTCAGGGTTTATTTCACAATAATGACCTGCTCACTGTACATTATCCCACTTATTACATGTTTACTTACAAAAATAAATCAATAATTTGACACCAAATATTGATTTAAACATTTTGTTTATTTAAAAATGATTTTATCGCTCCTCCAGAGACTATGTTAAGAAATGCCAGAACAACAGTCTGCTATGCAGAAATAACAGACCTTAGAAGGTTGTAACTGACCGATCAGAATCAAGTATTTAAAATCACCATGTGATAATGGGTTATAATAATAATGTAGAATTTGAATGTTATAAAATGTAGAAATGTACAGCAAAGCATCATGTTTTTAAGCTGGTTTTGTATGAACATTTTGATCAGCAACGTAACTACAGCCATCAAACTACATTTCCCTTGGAAATGTACTATATGAAGGAGTAAATGTACTTATTCACCTTCCACCACTGGACTTGTCTTATTTATCTGAGTTAAGTACCCCTTTGTAGCTGGTTTAACATTTACTGTTGTTCCTTGTTATAAGTCTCTATAACTTTATTACAGTGTTATGGTTGTTATAATAATAAGCATTAGAAATTTAAAAATGAATTTCCCATAGTCCTATAATGTGTTGATTTTTCCAAACCTTACTATCAACTTTGGCTTTGATTTGATACATAGATGAATTAGCAACAATTATCATAACAAAAAAGGGGTCACAGACAAATATTCCCACACTTGTTATGCTGGATAGGTTAAATTAAACTCATTATTAAGAAACAAACAAATTTTAATGATAAATGGAAAAAAAAAGATGCCTGTTATATAATAAAATTTTATTGTACAGCTCATACTTTAACATGTCTTAATATACACACATCATTGGTCCACTTGGTCACATTGTACATTTCAAGTCAACCATGCATCAACATTTATTTATTAGTGAGGTGGGCTCATATGTTCTTGGTCAGTGGTAAACCATTCACTTAAAGGGACAGTTAAAAATTCATATTTCATTCATATATTTGTAGTGCCATTTGTCCATCTAGACTGTTTCAGTGTGTAGAGTAGACGCACACTTTCTTCTGCATGGTGATATGGCTGGCAAGTGTAGTTTGGATGAAAGACAATAGTTCCTCCAAAACTTGGCAACTCACTCCAAAACCATTTAGACGGATAAATAGCACTACAGATAAGAAAAAATATGTATTTTTCATTTTCGGGTTTCCCTTTAAATTAAGCTATGAAAAAAGCTACAGCTGTATTAAAGCTTGAAGTGCATGATAATGACCTGCAATTTTAGCCATTTTAAAAGGATTCCTGCTATTTTTGGACGCTCAATTATCATAAGAGTTCACAGTTTTTACTGATCAAATCCCTGAAAATCATTTTAAAAAGTAACAGTTCAGCACACTAAAGAAATCAACCTATTTTTGCGACATTCAAGACTCTGTTGAAGAAAACAAATCTTCAAATTTTCTAGTTAAAGTGTAGTTTATCAGAGCACATGGAACAGCCCTGACGAAGCTGGCTCCCATCCCGTTGTAATATCCTCTGATTCCACGTCTTTCATATATCCCTAAAAGTCCCTGTAATACGCCTGAAGCTGGTCGGGAGTCTGAGCTGAAAGCTGGAGAACAAGACACACGGTCTAAATGAGTAAAACATCTCAAATTGTGCTAAATAATGTCAAATATGTCACAGAAACAGTAAAGGTTTACCTTGTGCCTGCTGCTGAGTCCTGATCACCGCCAGTGGGTAACTGGTCACTTGTCCAGAAGCAAAGGCCACAAAACTGAAGAAGAACAGTTTGGAGTCAGTGTTGTAGGCCGGATCACTCCTTGCCCAGTTCATGATCGACTGCAATATGATGAAAAAAAAGTTAAATAAAGAATCTTTCATATGAACATGATCTTTGAGTGTTGTTCTGTCTCACCTGATGAACTGCACACTCCACGCCTGCGTAGGGGATCATGCAGAGGATGCTCGGCTTGAATCCTCTGTAAAAAGAGGACATCGACTCATGTCTGTAAATGGATCGGGCACAGGTCACAACACCGTTGTAGGTGCCAGTCTGCTGCAGGTTCAACCTCACCTTTAGCACCTGTTTGTGGGGATAAGAGGAGAGAGATAACTGAACACATTTTAAAATGTACACATTTTGAACATATTTATAACAACTGAAATACAAACAAGAAGCTTCATTCCAAACACTTACTTTTAAAAAAATGTGACACTGATTTAACATAATGGTAATGGTAACGGTGCTATAGTACATGAAAACTGAGACATTGGTGGGATTACTGCAAACAAAGTAGATCATTCATGAGAAAATATCAGTGTCATAGTATGTGTAAAACACAGTGGGAAAACTGCTGTTCAGAACTTAATAGTTGAGGATATTGTAAAAGTAACAAACATATATATTCATTGATACACTGTATATATGTTCATTGATATCTCAAGTTAGATGCTCAGTATTTTTACTTTATTTTTATTTACACTCTTATTATCCTGATTTGGTTCTGTACTTCTGCTCTTAACTGTACCCCTCCAGTGTTTAATTCCCATTGCTGTTTCTGCTATGACACCTTAATTTAATAAATGTTGACCTCATCTTAAACATATAAGTACACGACATAGAAATTGTGCTAAATATCACTAAAAATGATTCTTTGGCTCGTAATCATAGAGGAAACGCTTTGGGGTAGCACCTTCAGAGGTGCCATATAGTACTATATTGCTTCAAAAAATGGTGTGTAATCATAAGAGGATCTGTTTTGGTGCTATATGCTGTATATATCTTCCACAGCCAGTCAATAACTTTCACTCATCCACTGATCGTATTTTTCCTCCTTCTGAATCTAAACTGCGGCTGCAGCTCTACAGAGGTTTGAGTGATTCAGATCACCACATCAGCAACACACCTGTGTTCATAGAACTGATAGTAATTAAAATCTATATATGTCTTTGAAATGGCAAACTCATATCTGTCAGATATGCAATGATGATGATGATGTAATATGAATGCTTCTGCTGTCCAATGTGAAGTCTCTATTTGAGCAGATGACAACTTATCTTAAACTTTGACTATCAGAGCACTATCCCTGGTTGTGATCGTTTTCTCTTGGACCTCTCTACTTTCCCAACACTAGAGCTTATCTAACTCATTTGACTGTTAAATCAAACACATCACATCAACACATTGTAAAATATATATACGGCTAATGGTGGAATATTTTCTTAGACAAGGGGCAAACACATGAAATACATTGCATTACAATGCAGTTTTTAATTTTTCCCCCAAATAAACTGAACTAAGCTGAAGAACCAGTAGAGAACCCCTAAAGAACCATTCAAGGACATTTCGGTTCAGCAGCAGTGCTATATATGCAGTGACTAGATGTCTGGTTTCAAGCTGGGTGTCCTGAGTGCAGACAAATGTCTGTAAAACAATAACATGTCCCAACTTTTAAACAATTAGTTTTAATAATAAATGTAAAGTGCAAGTTGATAGGTTAGGGGCATGGACTATGCATCTCCAAGTGCACCTACTTTGGTTTACATATGTGCAGCAGTGCAGTGTTCAAAAGGGCAGGTGAAGCTGAATATAGGTAAACAGTGAGCAGCTTTATTTTTATCCCAATTTGTACATGACATGACATGCCCATGAAGAATAATAACGAGATATCAGTGTGCAGGTATTTTTCCATATTTTTGTGCACATTATTGTTACCCAGCATCTTCAAAGATTTTATGAGTGTGTATGTTCTTCCTGGTGACTGCTGAAAACACCAAAGTGCATATTTTTAAAGTCTTTTAGAATTATCTCCACAGTATTCACATTTGTTTGCAATAATCAAACCACTGCATCATAATTAATCTGACAATTACGTACTGGCATTTAGTTTTATATAGTAATTTTAACAGTGTTCAGCTGTTATTATGACAAAGTACAGGACAGTACAGAAATGTTAAAGCACTCAGACCTGCCACTGATCTCTGATACCTCTAAAGGGTAGAAGGCAGCGTGAGCAACAGCGCCGGACACACAACCCAGGCTGAAACGCTGCTGCACCGTCAGGGTCTCTTGTGTTCTGTTTTGGGTGTACACCTTCATCTGGACACAGCAGAGAGGGTCTCAGTGCGCTTGTCAGTTAGAAATAGGAAACTGGTGCATCAATAATTAATACTGCAGGATCTGTCTGCTGCTGTACGTCTAACCTGTGCGTAGATGAGACACTGCAGCGTTGACTGTGGCGTTCCTTTCAGCACGTTGACGGCGTTGCCTTGCCACATGGAGCGCAGACCACCAGCCTTCATCTCCTGAAAGCCTTGAGAGAAGGCCTTAGATCCATGAACCTACAGAGCACACGGGAAATACTGTCATATGAATCACTTTCAGAGGTAACCGCAATAAATGTGCAGCACGTAATGCCTTCTGAAAACTGTTTGTTGATAAACAAACACAACACACAGCAGTTTTGAATTGGTATTGTCTCTTTTGTTGATGTCCTTGTCTGTTTGTTATATTATTTGTTGATATTATGTACTGTAATTTTCATGTGCTTTTATTGTTTTATATGTACTGTAATCAGGGTGTCCTCTTGAACGAGAGATTGCTCTCAATGGCTCTCCCTGTTTAAATAAAGGTTATAATAAATTCAAAATAATAGTCCACAGAAGTCAGTGTGACTCTGATTTACTTCAGCATAAAATGTATAAAGGATATTGAGAAGTTTTGATCTACAGCGCCTGCAAAACAAATCACCAAAAAACACATATGTTGAGACTCTCTTTTTCATGTTAAAGATAGTCACATACACAAAACTGAATACTCTTCCAGTATCAGGAAAAGATCAATTATGTGAATCAAAGTAGGTTATCTGATAACAGGTTATCACTACACCATGACACAGTTAAATAAAACTGGGTCAGCACTATTTTCATTTGTAACACCAGGTCATTTATTACAAAGATTAAGACACTTGTAGTTTTCCTTTCTGCCAGTGCCAGAAAGCCTTTTCTGGCAGAAATCTTTGTACCAGAAAGCCCAGAAAGTTGTCTGCCTGCTGTCTAGCGTAAAAGCTTTAGGAAGTGTCATGTCAAGAGCATGAAGAACATCATCAGAAGCAGGCTATAGTGAATAAATGGGTAATCACTGGACCCAGAAAGGTTTGAAGGATAACTTCTCCCATGCACCAAAAAATGGTAGAAACCTCAATAGTGAGCAAGGGTCCCTCTCTCAGGACACACAGACATGCAATAGATATCGCTGGTAAATGCACCTTTGAGTTTAGAATACTCTGTTAAATAGACTTAATGTGAGGTTTCAGATAAAGAATGAGCTCTGTTACAACAGTTGAACAACTGAAAGGTAGGAATAACTTCTACAGTAAACGGCACCGTTCTCTAAAATCTTACTTGAGCCTCAGAAATGTCACCAATCACAAAAAGCCTGCACAACTGCGTGAGATCAAACATTCAGAAATGTATCAGGTCATGTAAAATCAAACAAATTCACTAATGCCTCTCACTAGTAGCACCTGATAGTGTAGCTGACCTGAAGTTGGGTCTTTAGGCGGTCGATGGGTGCTGTCATAGTTCGGGAGACACCATCAGCCAATCCTGCTGAGAGAACAAATGTCTTCCACGCACCAAAACCAGACGCCTCCTCAGGGAACTCGATGGGCATTGCACGGCTCTCACCCACATCAAAAACCTACAGACAGACGAAATGAGCAATTACATTTATCACCCTTTAATCATCGTGTTATTACTCATGCTTAAGTGGATTCGCTGTGCATTTGTCATCGTTTGTGCACACCTCTGCTTTGCAGAAGTGTGACAGCATTAACAGTGAGAGTGACGCTGCCAGACCAGCTTACCAGACTGTGTTTCCATGACGACACCAGCTCCCCGATGTTGTCCACAGGGTTGAGGATGACATGGTGCAGGAATTCATCCCAGTCCACTGTCATCGAACTGTCCCTATCCATCCTGGTGTTTGCAAAAACGACAGCAGTGTTTAGTTCATTTGATTTATCACACACTGTAATGAAGACTCTTAATGACCATCTGTCTATCTCGTCATTAATGTGTGTCTTAAATATCACTTTACAAAAAGGTATTGCCTACTAATAAAGATGGCTTAAAGGCAGACAACCCAGGGCTCTGCAGCTCATGCCAAAACAATCTAGATGGATAAATAACATTACAGGTAAGAGAAAATAATATATATTTTTGATTTTTGACAAGTGTGAAAATGCAATGTGCAGCACTGTGTTTTACTCTCAGCTGAATCTGGTACCACAACTATTAACGTTTATATATTTCACATAAATGAATGTTTGTTTCAATGCAACAGTGAATCCATGAGTTAGTGGGCAAAAACAAAATCTTACATTTGAATAATTTTTTTTGCATTCCGCTTTGATATGACCACTCCTAACTCCTTAAACAAACATATGATGTCCTCCTGGTCAATCACCCCTGATCAGAGAAGAAATACACAAGATTACAAACAGATACTGGCACTGCTCTTCCGCTTATACTCTGCTGCAAGGTGTCAAGTGATAACTGTGTTTCATTCTGGGAAATGATACTGTAAACTGTGAGTGTAAGGGTCACAGGGTGGTGTATTGTCTACTGTGTACAATAAACAAGTCTTACATATGCCTGCCTTTCATGTCTGACCTTGAAAATACAGTTTATTATCAAAGAATTAACATTTATTCAAGTTTATAAAGAATATGCACATGTAGGACTATCTTCCACGTCAGCAAAAACTGTTTTAAAGGAGAACAAAATAAGAGGTGTAATGCTTAAAAACAGATTCAAAAATCATTACATAGTGTTTATAGTATGTATTCAACAAGGATAATTGTATCAGTTTATTGTGTTTCCTTGAGGAATTTGCATAAATGTGAAAGGTCTTTCAAGAGGTAAAGCTCTGACCACTCACCACAGTTGTTCTTGTCAAGGTCATGAAAGTAAATTTTCCATTTCCTCTCTCTGTCCATCATGTAGCTGATGAACTCTTTATAATCCAGCAGGCCATCTTTGTCTTTGTCATAAGAATCAATGATATTCTAGGAGAGAAAAAAAGGTTTGTGATGACGAGTACTTGAATAATTTATTACATAGAGCCTGGTAAATACAGTGCATGCTGTTAAAAAATATTATTAAGTATATTACCTGGACCTTGCCATCCGATGAGAGGATCCCATGCTTTCTCATTTCGTTGTGCAGCTCCGCCACCGACACGAATCCATCATTGTTCTGGTCCAGTTTAGCAAATAAACCACGAAGCTGATCCATGATGATTCGTTTGGACACTAATTAGCTTCAGAATGAAAAATGACACAAGACGTAATAAATGCTGTCTGTCTCATCATCTGCGGGTCCTTAAAGGAGACAAATAATGCATTGATAGTGATCACAGATCAATGACCTGCAGGTCTGCTCCGACGCTGACTCATTGCAGTATAAAAGCGCTTCTCACATGAGCTCAAAGAGAAACCCTCACTGTCTCTGTGGTGCAGCAGGGGGCGCTGTGGCTGCAAGAGAGCAGACCACAGCTCAACATCATCCTCAATCAGCACTGTGCCCCCTCCTCTATCAGTGGACCCGCTGACACTGTTCAGACCATACAGTCTATGGTTCAGACACAGACGGTGGATTATAATAAATATAAATGCACTAAATGAGTAAATGTGTTGAATTTAAGGAAAAGAACTTCCGTGCTTAGGGTTTGATGTGTTGAGGCAGGTGGATACAATGGGAATGTTCTGGATAATCTATGCTGGGGTAGAGGTCAGTGACACACACACACGAGAGAGAGAGAGAGTGAGTGAGTGAGAGAGAGAGAGAGAGAGAGAGAGAGAGAGAGAGAGAGAGAGAGAGAGAGAGAGAGAGAGATTCTGATATTTATTCTGATTTTATTGGTCAATGGTTAGTGGTGCAATATTGCTCATTCTATTTTACATTAATCTACAATTACTTATTGTCATTGGTTTTGTTTACTTATATTAGGCTATGTTTTGTATATATGAGATTGTTTTAATTGAATTGCATTCTTCTATAAACAATATACGCCCAAATATAGCCTATATAGGCCTAATATAAGAAGAAAACCAAAACATAAAAATATAGATTTTAATACAAGGGACCAGTACATGCAAAGATATATGTATATATAAATAACAGTTGTAAACATTTGCATTCTTTATTTATTTGGAAAAACAGGAAATCATAGGAAACATATATACAGGAACTCCAATCAATACAATCTCCAATGTAGCATTTCTTTCATCTGCTTTCCTGAATCAACATCTACTACGATACTTGCTATGAGACACTGAAAACTTAATTTGAACAAATTTAAACAACAATTACTGTGTTGAACAGGGATGTATTATAAAGTGCGGAAACGGACCCCTGGATCTACAGAGAGTGAGGGTCCTCTTCCATGGAGACTGCTATGTTGCACCACCATGTTTCTACAGTAGCCCAGAACAGACAAACCAAACAGTAGCTCTAGATTCGCATTTTTCAGAGTTTCGCAACCACCCTAAGCTCTCCTGTGCTTGGATGGGGAGGGTGAGGCAAGGTGTTTGCAAACTGCAAGCTCACTGATGTTACTAAATTCGACACACAGGTCCATGAAATAGATTTTTTTGGACAAGTTTCACAAATACAAAACCTTCAGGGATCAAAAATTCATAATGGAAAGAGTCATCACTGAAATTGTTTGCAGTTCGAGGTATTATCCATCACTTAAGCCTTAATATAATTTAAATGGGTGAATTATATAAAACTTCATGGACCAAACAAATTAATCAATATCGAAATCTTGTTAGTTGCAGCCTTAATAACCAATGCTCATTTAACTCATGAAAACCATACCTGACATACAAGGTTTCTGAGACAAGCGCTCCACAAAAAAGAACCCAAAGCAAGGCGTAATATTTTCAATGTTGGATTTGAAGTATTCAGACTAGATTACATTTTTTGTAATCCAGTGGATTTTGTGACTATACAAAACTACTAATTTGTAATCAGTAACTGACTACATTTCAAAGTAATCTGACCCAACCCTGGTGTTGACGAGGAGTCTCTATAGTCAAGATGTTAATTTTTTTTTCATTTGATATTGACAGGGGTATGTGTTTTGGGGGTGGGTGTCAGGGGCCCAGTAGTTTATTTTATGCCCCAGGACCTCTAGAAGGTAGATCCGGCCATGAGTATCAGTGATGATCATTCTAATATTACCCATATTCTAAATATTGCCCACCCACCGGAATGAGCCACCTATTACCTTCAAGAGCATTTATTTATTACTTTATTTATTTATTCCCCCAGCAGCTCATCCCGAAAGCTCAGCTGACACACACACACACACACACACACACACACACACACACACACACATACACACACACACACACACACACCTGTCCAGATTCATTTCTCGTGTTGAACTTGACGTTGGCGCTGTGGATGCAGGAG
>JAJHUR010075673.1:0-10278 GCA_027495735.1 Lutjanus campechanus | reverse complement strand
AAGAGACAGGTGTGTGTGTGTGTGTGTGCGTGCGTGCGTGCGTGCGTGCGTGCGTGTGTGTGTGTGTGTGTGTTTCTCTGTGTTCAGTTCCCTAGTGTTCATAAACCATAGCTGGGTCAGTCTGTAAAAGCGGTGTGAGTGCTCCACCAAAATTCTTTAAGTTGACCTAATGATCACATTAATTTTATATGTTCAATTAATAAGAACAGACTTATGTTTTTTTTTTTTGTTTGTTTGTTTTTGCCAAAAATCAACCAAATATGAAAGTTCCTTGTAGATTTGAAAATAAATATAAATATAAAATATGAAAGTATCAATGAGATATAAAACTCCCTTTGTGAGTTCCTTTTTTATTTTTTATTTTGGTGTGATGACTGGTATGAACTGGTATCTTTCTTGTCAACTTCCAGCAAAGTGAAAGCTGATGTTAAGTTCTTCCCTACACAGCTCACAGTTCCCTTTGAACCGAGTATTTTTTGTTCCCTACAGATGGAAATCCGACTTGACATGACTGAATACTGAATACCCTGCAGTCCACTTTGCAGGGAACCTCTGGGTGATCGTCTTTTTCTTCTTCTATGCCATAAAATTATCCATTTTTTGTGCTCTTTTAGTGTTGTATCTTGTTTGCAGACAGACCACAGAGCTCATGACAAAGATTGATTGTTTGCCTTAACAAATCAATCACCAATCACTCTGATACCATGAAAAGAAAAGACCTTGTGCGAGTTCAGAAGGATGTTGTTTGTCAGGAGAATCGGCTTTCTGGTGTGGCCTACTTTCATTATTACTAATCAAACAAACTTTGTTCGTGTCCACATAGCAGGTCTCCTGACATGCAGAACAAAGACACACTATGGCTGCTCTTGGCTGAACTAGGGCTTATCAGAAATTAAAAAGAAAATAAGAATGAGTCACTGAAAATAAAAGTTTAGACCAAAGAAGAAACAATCCATTTTTGTCCATGAGTTACACAGAGTAGTGTTAGAAAGAAAAAGAAATGTGGTCAAACATACCCCAAATGGAAAAATCACTCATTAAAGTGCAACATTAAAATGTGAAGCAAAGAGTGGTGGACTCGGCCAGTCCAAAGGGCAGGGGCAAAATAAATAAAATAAATAAAATAAAATAAAATAAGGGCACCAGCTGTATATGGGGGAGCACCAGCGTGCCAAAAACGTGACGCATTTATGGTTAAATGGTTTTATTATGAGACTTCCGTACAACAACTACTACACCTCTGTAATAAAAACATGCAGGGAACTATTTAACCATTTAGTGGCACATTTTGTAGTACGGGACAGTCTATATGACATTATACTTTTTCTCCACTGGAAGGGCACGCTAGGGGGCTTATCATATTTTATCCATTGGAAGGGCACCCTATAGAAGACACTTTAACATGTTGTTTTGGTCATTGGGCCACAGAGGACACGTTTTGTAAGTTTTATCTGCCATAGGTGCATAAAGAGAAAATCTTTGTGGTGTGTTTTTCCTGAACATACTAACTTAAACAAATTTAAAAATTACAAAAAGATTAGTGCACAAGAAGATTATAGCATACTTACAGTTTGTATGTTAACAGTTAGACACAGTTTGACATTTTGGATAATATACTGTAATTAAAGGGAAAATTCAGCACTTTTCATGTGGCTGTCCAGTCAGTGTGATGAAGCAGAGAGGAGTACCAGCACTGAAGCAAAACAATGTACTCCAATGGACAGTGTCAGCAGCAACAAACATGCAGGTAATGCAGCTGCAATAGGACCCACAACCGACAGGGGCCTGTGTGCACGTGCTTCTAATCATTCACTAAATTCATGCCAGCCCTTATTTTCAGATGACAATATTTTGCTGCCTTATGGTTGCCAGTTTTTAAACTGTAAAAGTGTGGGTGGATGGTATTTATAGTGCTTATTCAATCAAGACACTTCATGGTGCCACATAGCTGCTGTCATTCACCAAATAAATTATATTATATATCTATACCTATGTTGTTGTTTATTTGCTGATGCCAACATTTAGATATGAAGAATGTTATCACTGTCACCGAGTTTACAGTATTTTCATCAGTGTTAAGGTGCTGCTGTCAGCTGTTTTTAAAAAAAATCTGTGTGCAGGTGCATCGTCACCTGTTAAGCTTTATGTTTTTCATCCATATAAAGGTGACCTGTCACCTGTTAGTTTTTATATGTGAGAAGCTGGTCTGACAGCGATGATGCTTTAATCTGTTCTGATGCTCCACCACCAGATTTTGTCAGACAGACTAGTTCATCACTATCTTGGCCTTGCGATCATGACTCCTCCTGTATATCACAGCGGTGCATTTTGCTGTTATTGGTCGTTTTAAAGCAGCCTGCTTTCACTTCTTTCATTCACTGACATTATGGCATATTGTGTCTGATTGTGATGGGCATGGCCCAGTTTGATAATCTTCCATGAGGGCTCGGTGCTGACTAGTTACACCACTGAAGCCACGTAAAGAAAGTTCCACATCCACTCAAAATAATTTGGAGTTAGAATTTAGAATTTAGCATTAGAGTTAGATTTTATAATTACAAGTTAGAATTAAAATTTAGAAATGCAATTTAGAATACAGAATTAGAATTAAGAATTAAAATTGAGCATTTAGAATTTTGAATTACGATTCAGAATTTAGAAATAGAATTGCCATTAGAATTTAGAGTTACAATTTAGAAATACAATTTCGAATTATAATTATAATTTAGAATGAGATTGAGAATTAGAAATAGAATTTAGAACTAGAATTTAAAATTGGGGATGGAGGTAGGGGTGGTCTAGGCTTTGAATAAGCCATAATTATCTATTATTATTTCTAATTCGAGAACAAACCAAAAAAAAGTAATTCTGTTATTTGTTTCAAAATAAAAAATGGAAAAACAGTTTTTGATGTCAGAAAGGTCTAGACCAGTGGTTCCCAAACTTTTCACAGCCTGTACCCCTTCAGACATTTGACCTCTAGCCATGTACCCCCTACTCTCACGCAAAGAAATGTGTCTGTAAACCTGCCACCACCTTTTACACACAGCCAGAGTCTAAGCGCCTTTTGTGGTTTGATACAGCAATATATTTTATAAGGATGTAGTTAAACCTAACAGTTATTGTGTGTGCAGTGTTCTTACTGTTAGCACTGATATTTAATTTCATTCCCACTGTAATGTGCTGTTGCTTCAGTGAATGAATCATCAAGCTGATATTTATACTACCTACCAGTAGATGGCAGGATGAGCCTATACTGTATGTGTAAGTATGGGCCTTTAGAGGCCAACAATTCTCCAGGTTACACATATACATAATGCAGTCTAGTTAGACACAGCATGTATTAACTGTATTTTTATGTCATATCACATTCCTATGTGTTGGGGAATAATCAACATGTAAATGAAACTAGTAGTTCAGTACTTTGCTGGTAGTTCCAACTACATTCATATTTGCATTGTGTCTCAAGTTGTAAAATGTATTTATTTATTTATTTTATTTATATAATCTGGTTTCTTTACTCCTCTCAGACAGGAATTGTAATATCTTTGAGCTGTGGACAAAATGTTCCATGTATCATCCGTCCATTGAATTATTCAATTCAGTCTGGCAAACTAAAAAACAAAAAAACAAGTGAGAATTTCATTTATTTGTTTCTCTGTATTAACAAACATTGAAAAAAAGATATTGGTTTTCCCATTATCTGCTTGAAAGAAAAAATCAAATAAATAAAGAAACAAAAACAAAATAACAAGTCAAATTTAAGTTGTTCTTTATTTTGATTTATTTATTTTCAGATTTCCCATGGTGTTTGCATGCGCAAAGTCACGTGGTTCGAGGAGCGGCAGATAGTTCCAAACACTGAATAGTTCCAGACTGAAGCCCACTCATTTTCAGGATTTCTCAAGCATGCTCGCTGGTAAATTGATGGAATTACTCTTTTTTTTATATTTTAAAGCGATGTTCCGCCCCTAGATGATCCACTCAATATGTACTCACCTCTATGCCGATGTGAGGATGGGTGAAGATCTTCAGTTCACAAATCAATCCTGGAGTTTCAGCAGAAAACATGGTTGCAGCTAATGGCAGTTACTGGAGATCAAATGTAAATGTAAAAAACAAGAACGCAAAACAAACACAAAATGTCTCCATCCTGCTCGTGTGGTGTAATTCAAGTGCGAGCGGCAACATTAAAATTTAAATTATATATCATGATAAATATAGATATCAATCAATATGGGGAAATTTTTTGTGATAATATTTTTTGCCATATCACCGCACCCACCTTCACCGTATACACGGATAATAATCCCCTTACTTATGTATTGAGCACAGCCAAGTTGAACGCAGTTGGATATTGGTGGGTGGGCGACTTAGCCGACTTCCATTTTACCATCAGATTTTGGCCAGGCAAGTCAAACACAGACGCTGGCTCCCTGTCACGATATCCAGTGCAGCTTCATGATCACCTGAACAAGTACACTGAAACAATGCCCCCAGATGTAGTCTCAGCCATCTGGCAGGGGGACAAAGCTCAAAGAGACAGTGATGTGCCATGGGTGCCATGGGTAGTTGCCGGCCCAGATACCCCTAGGTCTGCCGCTGGTTACAACTTCAGTTGCTCAACGGCTCAGTGTCTCTGTTGTCGTATTTTGGGCTTCATGATGCATCACAGGTTTTTCATGAGAAACAGGTCTGGACTGCAGGCAGGTCAGTCTGGTACCTGAACTCTTTCACTGTTAAGCCACACCTTTGTAACGTGTGCAGAATGTGTCTTGGAGTGGTCTTTCTGAAATAAGCAGTGATGTATGAAAAAAAGATGTTGTCAGGATAGCGGCTTCAAATCCTGTGTGTACCTCTCAGCATTAGTGAGGCCTTCACGGATGTGACAGTTACCCATGATGCCATGGACACCAACACACTCCCATAACATCACAGATGCTGGTTTTTGAAGTTGGTGCTGGGAACAAGCTGGACAATCCTTTTCCTCTTTAGCCAGGAGGTCAAGACATCCATAATTTCTGATCAATCTAAAATGTGGACTCACTGTAGCCCAACACTAACCCAGCATAAGTGACTGTAATAGCCCAAACAAGAAAAAGACAGAAGGAAAACATTTTTAAAAAATCATGAATACAAAATGGCTCTTATTCTGTAATATTACATTAAGTTATATATAGCTTTACTTCTTTTTTTCCACAGAGCAGAGATAACAGTTTCTCAGTTGCTGCTGGGAAATCACATGTAATGCAATACTAAAAAACAAAAACATCGATGTTGACTTAATGGGAACTTTAAACCCTCCTGAAATGAACTGAACTCTCATTTCCACATAAACAAATGTTTGCTTCCCACTGACAATTTGCTTTTGGCGTGTGTGTGCTGTTACATGGGCATAATTCTCAATAATGTTGAAATTCTCAACACATGTTCATTAAACATGTAACAACATGAAATTCTAATTTATTTCAACGTTATTTTTGGCCAATGCTGACAGACCAACATAGCTCATGTTTTGTGTGTAATCGCTGTGCATGTCTGTATACTCAGCTTGTTGGTCAAATTATGGTGGAACTGAGATTAGTTGGGCAAAATTAATGCTGCAGTAGGCAAAACCAAAGCAAGCCTATGCACGTATCACTCGCATCACTTCACTAGTATGTTCCTCCACTCAAACCCACATGTTCATACGGCTGCAGAGTCAGTTTTCCTGCCATGAGCCTCACTAAGACTCCAGTTGCTCTCACCTCGACCCGTCTTCTCAGACGAGTCCTCAGCTCTTCGCAGCCCCAGAGCAGAGTGCCCCAGGTTTTGGAGGCAACTGACACAACTTTGAACAGTTGGATGGGATCGGATTGATTGAAGTTAGATGGTGGGTGAGGGTGGGTAATAAGTGGGGCAAGGCTCTTCCCAGTCTTGTTCCTGCTTTCATTCGCAGCCTTCCTGGCATATTCCCTGAAATATTACTGGGTGTTGAGGTGGGAAATTGCTGGTGCAGATTTCCCAGATAATCAGTTCTGGCTTTCATTCATACATGGTTGTACAGGGAAAATAATGGAACATTTCAGGGGAAGGCTGCATGTGTAAATAAGGCTTAAACAATAATTAAATAGGTAAGCTACAATACATATAGACAATGAAAAATAACAGTATAGTTGAAATGGATTTCAGAGTAACTGGTTCAGTAATCCCCAGCTGATTAGGGTATTCAAACTGTATGCTTAGAAGTTAGGCAAACATGTAAGCCATTGATTTTCTTCTGTTTATCCTCAGAGATAACAGTGTCTCAACTGCTGCTGGGAAATCATGTGTTTTGTGGAGTTTGCGGGGTGACACATCGAACAGTGCTGCTGACTTAAGCAGGTAACTTGATGGGCCAAACCAAACAGGAGGTTGTCCATTTTGAATTAACTGTGAAAGTTTAGCTAATTTTATTGCCCTTTACAGGTGTCGTCACCAACTTCAAATGCGATCAGAGCGATCTCAAGACATACATGATGCTAGATTGCAAAGCTTTTTTGGTTTCATTGAGTGGTGTGTCTGTGGCGTCAAATTTTCCATGTTTTGCCATGAAACAGGAAGTTGTGGTAACTCAAATGTACATTTTCAAATCTGCCCCAAACTTCACATTTGATGAACATCCCGGCTTGAAAACATCTACATGCCAATATTCAGCCATAATCATAGCGCCACCTACTGGCAACAGGAAATGATAATAATACATTGTGAAGTTTGTGACTTTTCAACTGTAATGAGGTGTCAAATTTCAGTATTTGGCCATGAAACAGAAGTTGTTTTATCTCAACCCCAGATTGCTGTCATACACAGGCCAATATTAAATTTAAAATTCAGAGCTATGTTGACATACCTCTGGCAACAGCTTCATGGAGGCAGCTCCCCCAATAAGCATTGGCTGCGCGAGTCTGTTCAGTGCTGCTTACAGCTTTAATTAGGGTCCAAGCAACAAATGATGCGAGGACCCTATTGGATTTGCTCGAATTCTTTTTTCTTCTTTCTTCTTCTTCTCCTCCTCCTTCTTCTTCTTCTTCTTCTTCTTCTAGTGAAAAAATTTGTCTGATATAGCTTTTGTCTCTAAAAGGCAGCCCCCATGGCACATTTCACCAATATGTTCATAAATTAGTACACACATGTATCATGCCCGGATGCACAAAACGGTCTCTGGAACCATTGCCCAAACCATACAGGAAGTCGGCCATTTTGAATTTCGTGGTCAATTTTGGTGATTTCCACACATTGTATTATAACAAATCCTCCCACAGAATTCATCATAACCGTTGTGCTGGTGGCGCAGGTGGCTTTGCGCTACCTTACACCGGTGCAGTTGTCATGTTTGCCACATCTGCAAGAAAGCAAATGAACCTGCGCCTGGTCTGTGCAGCTATGGGCGGAAGGTTAAAAAATTAAGGCAAAATGAAGACGTGGCCAGGCACATTTGCTATCATGTTCTCATGTTTATGGGAATTTTTGACCATTCTTCCAGAAGTGCATTTGTGAGGTCAGGCGCTGATGTAGGACGAGGAGGCCTGGCTTGCAGTCTCCGCTCTAATTCATCCCAAAGGTGTTCTATCGGGTTGAGGTCAGGACTCTGTGCAGGCCAGTCAAGTTCCTCCACACCAAAGTCGCTCATCCATGTCTTTATGGACCTTGCTTTGTGCACTGGTGCACAGTCATGTTAGAACAGGAAGGGGCCATCTCCAAACTGTTCCCACAAAGTTGGGAGCATGAAATTGTCCAAAATGTCTCGGTATGCTGAAGCATTAAGAGTTCCTTTCACTGGAACTAAGGGGCCAAGCCCAACCCCCTGAACCCCCCTAATCTCACTAATAAAGAAAAATAATTAAACATGATTATAATTATAAAGCCTAATAAATCTCAATAGACCTGCAGAGTGTGTGCGGGACAGGATCACAGCTGTCAGATCGTCTTTAACAGATCAGTTTATTGTGATCCAGAGAAACTCGCGCTTTTGATCAGCATACGATAGGGCCCAAAGTCAAAATTGATGGACAATGTTTCCCATTCTGCATCTAATTAATTAATCATCTGTGTTGTATTTTGAGGGTATTATGAAGGAACTACATCAATACTGCTACAACAATCTTTGTAAAACCCTGTGCTGCATAATGATAATAAATGCCCTTGAATCCTTGAATATTTATAAATTGAACAATCCATTGTCTTTCCTTTTTTTCAGTGCACAGACACTTTGGGAGGAGCCAGGGTGAGACAGTAGGGAGGTGAAGTGGAGTTACAGGAGGAGGGAGGAGTTTGGATAAAAGGCGGGTGCTGCGGAGCGTCAGTCATCATTGACAGCAGATCAGGATCAGGTAGGAGGATGAGGCAGACTCTGCTGTGGCTGGTGGCCTCTCTGGCCTTCGCCTCGCTCACTTCTCTGGCTGATGGAGCTCCAATGTGAGTAGACTGGCGTCACCTTTATACTTTCCCACTGAGCTTGACTTCATTCATGACAGAGCTAAAATATGCTTAGTTTGTTTATACAGCTTTCTGATATTACTTTTTAAAAAATGTGTTAAACAGTAATGGGAGCAACAGCAATACCAGGGGCTCTCTGCTTGTATAATCAGTTGAAAGAGTGTAGGTATAGAAATATCAGTTTTATTCACCCCATTTGATCTGTGTCTTACACAGTGGTGAACAGTAACAAAGTACATCTACTTGAGTACTGTACCTTAAGTACATTTTTTGAGTATCTGTACTTTACTTGAATATGTTTGTTTTTTTTAATTTATGACTTTCACTCCTCTACATTTCAAAGACAAATATTGTACTTTTGACTCCACTTCATTTCTAAGAAGGTTGTTGTTACTGGTTACTTTTAATCTAAGCAGAGCTTCGAAGTCATCTGTTGCTGTTTTTTCTTTTCTAAAATGCAATTGGCCACATGCTGTGTTCCTCACAGAAGGAAACCAATCACAGTACCCGCTCTCAACTGGGACTGATGTAAAAGCAGAAATACGTCATCCAGGCTCTGTAAGCAAGCACAAGCAAGCTCTCCCTCTTTCATTAAAAAAAACTCTGTGATGTCGACGACAAAATTAAATCTCAAGATGTTATTATAATTAGAAAAAAAATAATTCCAGGGAGGCTTTTAATGTTGGATTGTTTTTTATCAGGGTGAAAAACACCACATAATTAATGTATATACTTGTGCATCATTAGGTGGTTACAAGGTTCTGTAAATGCATCGTGAAAACAATGCAGCAATGTATTGATATTAGAAAATGTACTTTGTAATTTGTACTTTTGTATACTCAGGTATTTTTAAAAGCAAATACTCTAGTACTTTAACTCAAGTATAATTTTGACTGAGCAACTTTCACTTGTTGTTGAGTAAGATTTGACCAGGACTGTCTATACTTTGACTCAAGTACTGGGGTTGAGTACTTTGTCCACCACTGGTCTTGCATAATGAGGAGCGGTAGTCCAGTTTTCAGTTTGTGTGGTCTTTCTAATGCTGCCAGTAAGCTGGTCTAAATTTTGTTCAGAGTTTGGACAGTGATGCAGTACAGCAGACAGAGCAAACAGAATCTGGAGCAATGGTGAAATGTTGTATTGATCCAGTGCAGGATGTTGTGCTGTAGCTCTTGTCTGTATTTTATGGTAATTGAGACTTTTAACACACAAGCTCAAAAGCAGTGGTTCTCAACCTGGGGCTCAGGACCTAATGTACCAAAAATGAATATCAAAACTCTCATTAATATTTCAATATTTGATTCCAATCATAATCCTGAAAAACAGACACACAAAGCAGGTTAAAATAATAATAATGGTGGCACATTTTAAAATTAAAAATTCAAATTTTCTAGCCTATTTAACAGACTCCATTTGTCAGATACATGATCAGAAAAATACTGGACCTTAAATTCAAAAGGATATATTAGTTTAATCACTTATCACTGTGCCAACCCTTTTGTCTGAACTAGACAATCAGTATTTTTACTCATGTACCTGACATAGAACAGGTTATAGCATGGATTCATCTGGTTACTGCACTAAAATACAGGTGAGACAGGGGCGGATCTAGAGGGGCGGCGTAGTTTTCCCACTCTGCTCATCACTGTACTGCTACAGTCCATAACCTTCGTCTGCAGTTTCTCAGCGCAAAAGGCTTTATTTGTTCCCACCCTCAGAGCCGGCCCTACCCAATGTGGCGCACTAGGCGAGATTTTATATGGCGCCCCCCTCCATCGGCGATTTACATACGCTTACAAAATAAATCGAATAGCATTGTTTTTA
>JAJHUR010075672.1:0-17052 GCA_027495735.1 Lutjanus campechanus | reverse complement strand
ACACACACACACACACACACACACACCTTCTAAATTAAATTAATATAATATCTGTATGCTGTAATGCTAGTAATTCATCATATAAGCCCAGCGCAGGTGTTCAGGGAAACTGCTGAGCTGAAGGTTTGAAGCCCTTGTGGGACATTGACCAATCAGAGGAGATCAAACTAAATTGACCATATCATGTGAAGCTGCTCACTACTTTTATAGCTGTGACTTTATGACTTTTGTGAGCTCTTATCCGATGCTGACCCGCTAGTTCATGTCCACAGGGGATTAAGGGGGGTAATGTGCAAGCAAATCGCACGTAATGGTATCTGCTCTCCCATGGGAATGTCCTGACATGGCCAGAGGTCAGCAATCTCCATCACGGCTTCCTCTCGCGCTGCATCGACATATCGCCTCTCTCATCTCCCTCTCATCCTCAACCTTTCATCGAAACCCAGCACAAGAGACTTGACTGTGTTGCTTGAAGAGGAGATAAAATGGCAGAAAGTAATCCTGTGGAAAGAAGAGAGATAAGGAGAGGAACACTGAGGCAGAGCAGGAGATGACAAGATTCCCTCCCTTGTCTCTTTTTCCCATGTTAATTACAGCGTTTGTCCTCCTCTGGGATGGAGGGTTGCACGCTCTGTGCAACATTTGTGTGAATCATAGCTTGATGTCTCTGAGCGGATATAAAAAGGAAAGATTCTCATCAACAAAGAGCTGCTATTTGCTATGCGCTGTTACGCCTTAGTGGGCTTTGATGATGAATAGAGAAGAGTAGGGCGCACACAAAGAGCGAAGAAGTGGGAGGGGTGCAGAACGAGGCCTTCTTCTTGAGCAGAGACGTTCTAAATCCATCATGCCATGTCAATTTACGCTCCCCTCAAAATGCTTTAAAGGAGTGTTTGATATGACAGGGTGAGGCGAACAAGGTAAAAAATAAGTAGTAAGAGTGTAAAAGGTTCAAGCAGGGGTAACAACATGGAGATGAAAGTCAGGATTTGTATAAATTTATTCCAAGAAGTGAAGAATCTGATAAAAGTCTATGTAAAAACTTCCAAGAACTTCATTTTTCCCATCAGTTATTGCGAAAAGATTATATATTGTGGGAACAGGATATTAAATTGTCAACATAAGATGTTATCATGGCGAAATAAGATACTGTATTATGTTTTGGGCATGGTTTTGTGTGAACGAGATCTAGATAGTGTGCAAACAAGTTATTCTGCGTGGGAACTAGATTCATATGTTGTGTGCACATGTTATTATCTTGATGGAAGAAGACTCATATGTTATGCGAACAAGTTATTTTTTTCTTACCATATAAAGTGCAACAAGCTATTACCTCATGGGAACAAGATACATATGTCGTGCGCCTAAATCATCATCTGCTGGGAGAAGAATCTTTACGTCTGCTTGAGGGAACATGATCCATGCCCACACAGTATACTGTGCACCCAAATTTCAAGACTGTACATAATAGTCTCTAAAATTGTGCAGTAAAAAAGATAATCCAGCCTGTTAAATAAATTACATACAGCAATATGAATTTTTTCCCTCTTGTATTTTGGATGAATTTTGGATCAGTTCACTAACTTTGCAGTGCATAGTTCCTGAATTCCAAGTGCTACAAATATGCTCTAAAGCAGTGTTTCCCAAAATGGGTCACAGATAGAGTTTGACATCTGTTGCCGAACCTGATGGGACCCAACGGGTTTGGGTTGGGTTGGGTCGGGCCAGGCCATATTTCTCACATATTTAATGGGCTTATGTCGGGTTTGAGCTGTATGTATTGTCCCTGTTACTGCCAACTCCTACTGTTTGGTACATAGAGGGAAGCTTGTTAAGAAAAATGTCAGGCTGTAATTGGGTTTGGGCTGAAATATGCTAATGAGGTATGGGTTTGGGTCGGGTTTAGATAGAATTTTGTCAGGCTTGGGCCTTTTTGGGCGCAAATTTTCAGGCCCGATTAAAGTTCTAGTCACAGACCCATTTTTTATATGGGTTTTTGGGGTATTCTCATCTTAATTAATCAAATACTGATGTTTTATCAGTGCTCCTCGGTGTCTCAAACTGATGCACAAGGTACCCAGCTCTGTGAGATGCTGCCAGATAGCCAATTTGGGTAGGTTTGGCCACAAAAACTGCACGGGAAGATTTAGGGTAAGACAATTTTTGGGATAACAATAACCAGCTACATTACATTATGCATGTCATGCAACTTGCAAGACGAAACTATGTGTACCTCAAAACTTTGAATAACGCTTTTTGCACTAGTCCCTCTTTATACTACATGAAAGGCCGGCTGTGGATAGATTTACATTGAAGTAACTGGAAGCCTGCTGTCTGTATGAATCGCTGAGGGGTGGTGACAAAACACTGGTATCTGACGACGTGGGAATGAAAATGGGCTGGGTAATGAGTAAAATGCATACCATATTTCCTCAAATATTGGCCAGGGCCTTTATTTACCTCAGCTGCAGGAGATAACAGATCTTTATTTCAAGCAGGCTTATATTTCAGATTTCATCTGTTTGATAAGTGTTATTAGTTATATTGTAGCTTGCAGCCAATGAGACAGAAAGTGGCTTTCAGTGACATTAATGTGTTAATGTACAGCTGCCTCGCTCATGGCTAAAACCAAACAACAGCACAAAAATGACAATTAGGTTCCCAATATAAACCATAACTGACAGAACATGGTGCAAAAACAAAAGGTAACATTTGCATTTTGGAACTTGAAACAACAAGCATAACAAACTACTCAGTCCAGCACTAGGCATGATGGGAAATGTGGGCCATCACTGCAGTATTTTTGTGTGAAACCTCATTTTGATCTGCCCCCGTTTGCCCTGTTAAAGTTACTGCATTAATAGTAAATAATACAAACTAAACCCTTCCTGTATCCGTTTCAAATTAAAAGCCCTCTAGTGTATTAATGCACTGTGGAAGTTTGTTATGAGGTTGTGAAAAACATTACACTTAATTGTTGCTGTGATGCACTTTTATAGTAAAATTAATACCTCTCATATATGTTTTAATTCATGGTGTGTAAAAGTAGACGTTATGGCAATTCGTGATGTATTTTTGCAAGTTTAGGTACCGGGGAGACACCAGATTTCTCTTTTGGGTCTTGAAATGAAAGGTTTTGGAAAACCCCTGCTTTAAACACTGATGTCACAGCTCTGGCTGGGAGCCTTTCCATAGCGATGCTCAGACTCATAAATGCACAACAAAACATGCTTTCTTAAAAAACTAATCAGCATTTAAAATATTAAGGAGTGTTTTTGTGGTAAATAACGTGAATTCCCAGTGGGCAAAACCCTTCCCCTCACCTCTTCACCTTATTGATTTTACAAGGAAATAAAGACAGAGAGCATCGGCCTGTGGCTCATATCCTCACATGACATTCCAATGGAGCTTCTTGAGAAAGTAACAGAGTATGAAACATGACTTTTACGGACATCATTCAGAAATATTTGAAGGTCATGTGTTTGTTTCCTTTCATGACTTCTTCAGGATTGCTTTTGTATATGCTGTAATCAGATAAAAAAGGTGTAAAACTTGGTTTCCACCCAGGTTCCTGTAGCCAGCTCTGTGTATGATGAATTGCCCACTTGAACACATGAGGAGTGACTTCAAAGAGGAATACGTACAAACCTCTTTAGTCAAGCTGTCGTCGTGTAGAGCGCTTGGTGGTGGTCCCTGAGTTATTTTAGCACTTCATGTCAGCAGCTCTCCCTCCCTCTCAGCCCCGGCCGGTGGAGCACTGAAAGGCCACACTTGTTGTGAGCGGGACGGAGCAGTGAGGATGCAGGCCACAGTACAATCAATTTAGATTCCTTGAGGAAACCGGGGCACTGCCCTGGAGGGGAATTCAGACCCGGAGGAAAAATAATCAAGAGGCGCAAGAAAACATTCCTGCCCTTCAGATGCAAAACCCCTCAGGCTTCTCCCCGCCCCAGACTCTTTTAATTCCTCCCCAGCCTGATCCTTCTCCCTCCTGCCGTGATCCACTTCATCACGAGCGTCACGGTGAATATGAAATATGCCTCAGATGAATGATTGCTGAATGGATCTGCGCATATTGAACACTCAATATCTGTAATATCCTCCAATATCATTATTTTCTTCCATACTCATGGCCTAATCTCTATCACGGTCTGTGGAGCGACTCAGATAGGAGAAAAAGATAGAGTCAATAAAGAGATGAGTGTATGATAATAAAGGCTGAGATTAATAACTCTCTCCTACTATCTGTCTGCCCGTCTTCCCACCTATCTCTCTTCATCTCTCTCTCCCTCTTTCTGCTTTGGTTCAGTTTCATTCATTTTAGAGTGCTCTATTGGCATGGTGAGAGTGTCCTTACGCTGCCAAGGATATTATATAGTAACATAACAAAAGACTGAGAGATAGGAAGTAATATCACAAATCTCTGATCTGTGGAATCAATGTGTTAATATACAACAAACAGGCAAAGAAAATATATATGAAAGAGTGTAAAAAGTGATTTTCCATATATTGAGATTTAAGATATTTTGTAATTTATTGTGAAACCTTTCAAATAATGTATTGGCTTTATATTGCATAATGCTGTGGCAGTTATTTTCATATGATTCGCATAAATTTATATTTATATATTTTTTAAATAAACTGCAAATATAAGCAAGAAAGATTGTTAGTTTTTACATATTTTATACGGCACACTGCCAACACATTTTCACTCCTAACTCATCTAGTGCGGTTAGTGGCCATATGCTTCAAGCTGTGATGCTCCACGTACCCTTCTAGCATCAGTTTTCACACGTACTGGAAGTTATAAATAGTAAATATACAACATCTAGGTAGACTTTCAAAATAAAGGCACAAAAACGGCTTGGGTTTTGGAAAAGATCACGGTTTGGGTTCAAATAAGTTCATTACTTACTAAAGTTTATGTGCATAAGTTCAAGTACGTAAGTTCACGTACATAATTTAATGTATGTAAGTTCATGTGCGTAAGGTCACATATGCATGTTCATGTACATCAGTTCAAATGCACAGAGTTGAGTAGGGACAGTAGGCACATGCCCCTACCAATATCCAGTTAGTGCTGCATTGCCCCATGCCATAATTTCCCCAAAAAAATTAAAATATAACAATTGTTTTTACTGTCGAGTCAGTGTTTTAGTGTAATTTATTTCCATGCATTCTATAATCTTAGTCAGCCCTCCTCTGGCAGCAGCATTGCATCAATTCATGTCCCCTCACACTGAGCACCACAGGCAGGAGAATGACCGGCTTTTACTACTACTAACGGGGACACTCACCACGAGTAAACTGACTTTATTGTCCACACCAACTGTGACATGAAATATCCTCCCTTGCATAAGTTATGTACGTAAAGTAACATAAAGTTACATAACTTTTGTGATGTTTTAAAAAGAATTCCTTGCTGACTATTGGTTTCATACAGTACACTGACCCTGGTCTCATGGGTGAAAGTCCATCCACTCCTACTCCTCCATACAGTGACTTTCTTGCTCTATACTACATCACCTGCCCATCAAAATATAACGCTAGGCACTGGCCAAGCTGCTGTATATGTTTTGAGTAAAACAGATTGTACTTTCTATTTCTTGCTCAAACTTGGAGTACTGTGACACACATAGAAAAAGCCAATTTTCAGATTTATTTGCCAACTAACTCAACAAGCTAATTTGACCCAGGCAGCTAACTTTACTTGGCTCACACCCCAAAACTGTTGTATTAGATGTATCTTTTACAAAACAATCTTTTTCAGCCAAAAGAGCAAGAAATGACCAATGTATTTCTGTTGTTCCGTTGAACTGGCTAATCACCATGTACCAAATGATTAATGAAACAGTTAACAGTGCCCAGATCTTCATAAGCCCTGATTTAAATTTGACAGCAACATCTTTTTTTTTTCTCCCAATCCCTCCTTCTCTACCTTTTCCCTAACCAGCCGGAGTTATCCGGAGCAGCTGTCCTCCACCAGGCCAGGAGGGATCAGGTAGTGGATGCCTGTCGAGTCTACAGTGCATCCAGCCGTAAACGCAGAGTCCTCACACCATCAGACCTCAAACACCTTGTGGTGGATGAGGATCATGAGCTCATCTACTGCTACGTCCCCAAGGTGGCCTGTACCAACTGGAAACGTGTCATGATGGTGCTCACAGGCCGGGGCAAATACAGGTGAGTCTAGACTGTTAGATGGGCTTAGAGTGTTGGGGGGAATTCATTCCCTTTTTGAAATATATTGCTTTTGGGAATTGGAAATAAAAGGCACAGGCTATGTGTTGTATGATTCAGATCAAGTCAAGTCTAATTTAATTTATATAGCCTAACATCACCAATCACAATTTGCCTCGGGGGTTTTACAATCTGTACAGTGAAGGACAACCTTTATTCTTTAGACCCTCGATTGGGTAGTATACTTGCCAGCAATGTGAACCTGGAAATGTTCCACAAAGTTTTTTGTCAGAAATGTGAAGTATTGTTTCCCACCATTATGAAACTGCTAAGTTTCATATGTTGTGCAATTTGCATAATTAGCAATAATTAGCACAATCACCTGTATGAACAATATTTCAGCACCTGCTTGGCTGATTCAAACAATATTGGTGTCGTTTGGGGGTTTATTGACGATGCTGAATTACTTTCTGAAATTTTCCATTCCATCTCCTGTTGGCCAATTTTGATTAAGTTCCAATCAATTTAGAAGCTTTAGAACACACTCTTCTTCTATTGTTTTTGATTCATTTGTTCTACTTGTTAAACATTTATTACTTGTATTTTACCCCGTCTCTGAGGTTAGAATTTAGCCACAGTCATATTATTCTAGTTTGCTATGGTACTGCCCTTTGCTACTTCCAGTACTCAACTGTGAGTCACCTCAGAGTGTAATGGGCTGTGAATTAAAATGTACAAGTTCTGCATCATTTAGATAATTGTATTCATAAACTTATAACCTATAAAAATATCAAAATCAACCCACCAGGAGTTGAACTTTTGGTTAAAAGGGCTATTTTGAATTTTAAATACAATGAAATAAGTACATTTTAAACATAATTTACATAATTGTGTTCATAAACATCCTATGATTTATAAGCAAGTTGAAGTTATGTCAGTAAGTTATCTGTACAATCGATTCAGTGAGCTCGAAAACTTCTAAATTGACTGAAACGTCTTTTGTTTGGATGTGAAATGTGTTTTGTTTGTTTCTGCACATGAAAGCAAAGACACATTTCTTCCATTTGCATGCAAATGGTAGCAGATAAAGTATATTCTATTCTATTATATTCTTAATCAGCCAAGCAGTTGCTGAAATATTGTTCATATAGGTGATTATGCTAATTATTGCTAATTATGCTAATTATACAAATTGCCCAACATATGCACATTAGCATCTGGCGGTTTCATAATGCTGGGGACCCATGCTTTACATTTCTGACTGTAAAACTTTGGGGTACTTAACATTTGCAGGTTCACAATAGCTCTATTAGCTGGCAAATAGAAAAAAAATCCCCCCAAAAAGGTGTAGTCTAGTATCTCTGCATGCTGGCCTCATTACACTGGAGTGTTGTGATGATACAAGGACGTGAATGCATTGTTTTGTTCTTCACTGTCCTTGCTTCTCTCTTCCACAGTGACCCAATGGAAATCCCTTCCAATGAAGCCCACATTCCCTCCAACCTGAAGACGCTGAACCAGTACAGCATTGCCGAGATCAACCACCGCCTCAAGAACTACCTCAAATTCCTCTTTGTTCGCGAGCCCTTTGAGAGGCTGGTCTCCGCGTACCGCAACAAGTTCACCCTCAAGTACAACTCATCTTTCCACAAGCGATTTGGCACCCGCATCATCCGGCGCTACCGCAAGAACGCCACGCAGGATGCTCTGATTAATGGGGCTGATGTCAAATTCAAAGAATTCGCTGAGTACTTGGTGGACCCTGCCACGCAGCGTGACGGGCCGCTCAACGAGCACTGGCAGACCGTCTACCAGCTTTGCCACCCGTGTCACATCCACTATGACCTGGTGGGCAAGTACGAGACGCTGGAAGACGACGCAAACTACGTGCTGCGGCTGGTGGGTGTTGGAGACTCCTTGCGCTTCCCGAGCTACGCCAAGTCCACTCGTACCACAGACGCCATGACAGCCCAGTTCTTCAGCAATATCAGCACTCAGCAGCAGGTCCAACTCTACCAGCTTTACAAGTTGGACTTTCTCATGTTCAACTACTCCACACCCAGCTACCTCCGGCTGGACTAACGGAGGACAGAGCTGGGACTCCGAGAATGGCTGCCTTGGTTATAGAAAGGCAACAAAATGAGTGAAGGGCAGAATTTTTTGGAAGCAAACTTGATTTAAAAAACTGTCGTTGTACGCAGGCGTGGGGTCTGAATTAGACATATAAACAGGTGCTGAAAGAAAGAAAGGTAATGCGTGCTTGTCTGGGCATAAAGGGGAGGATATCCAGTCAACTCTGGGTGACGCAGAGGGCTCTGATTGGATGAGAATGTGGGCTAAATGAACCAAACGCATGCAAAGACTAAAATGTGTGGGTGAAGCAGGTCTTCAAGGTGTTTTAAAAGGGGAACTCACCCTCAGAGGACGGACTTGAAGAGGGATTCTCCTGATGATGTTCCCTACATGTTTAAACAAACTGCTGACAAATTAGGCTGCTTCAGATTCTACAAAGCAAACAGCGGCCTCGCACGCGCCCTGACCCCAATGCATCGTGGGAGCTAAGCTTATCTCCCCCCCACCCCCCTGATCAATAGAGACACTCCGTCAAATTGTAAAACACAATTCATGCCCTTTGCTGCGCCGTCAGCGCAGTGTTAGCGCCCATCACCCCTTGCCCTCATTAGATTTATACATTTCAGAGGGAAACTGGCTCATCACCGCCTCAAGGACGCCCTGGAATAGATGGCTACTGACTTCACTCTCAAGACCTCTACAACTGTAACTGTGGCCTTCAGCCAACAGTTGTAATGAGTGGTCTCAATCATTACGATGTTGGCATGTTGGACCTCTTGTGTTATGACCTGAGGACCCCGTGAAAACTCCTGTTGCAGCAGTAAAGTGTGGAAGTGCTAAACAAATCATTGCCTGTAACACCAAGCATCCTTAACACTTTGAGCTACAGGACGAGGTTAGAAAGGTACAAGGATGCTCTCACGAGAGTGGGCGCACCAGCTGGAAGTCTGAGCTGAAAGAAAAGAGACAGCCTGTGTGATTGTGGAAGGGTTAAAGGCACTGGATCTCATAACCCCGCCCTGCCGTGCCCCACCATGCCCCATCCAGGGGCTCAGTGGACACACCCAGGGCACCAAGCCCCTACTCCAACGACCAAACGTGTTTCAGTAAATTAAGATTATCCTTTGTCTTCTTGCTTATTTTTGTTATTATTGTCTTATGAAGCATTGCTGCGAGCAGCAATAACTAAAGATTATTTAATTTGCTTTGTTGATGAAAGAGAGAAAGATTTAATTTTTCCTGGGCCTGATGAACAATTTAGGAAATTTTTAAAGTTGAACTGTTGTTAAAGAGTTTTGTTTTGTCATGTCGGTTTCTTCTTCACAACTTGCCTCCGATACATTATTAATGCATCACAGGATTCTCATTTCTAAAGGGTGTACGGTACATTTCAGCCCATGGCTTTGTCCTTCTGTGTCTCAGATTATCAGAGATTTATGGCTTATTTTCCATTTCCTGTTGTCAAACATTTGGTGCCAAAATAGCTGTGAGAGCCTCAGAGATCCACACTCGGTGTTCGGTGCACATCACACCCCCCACCCCCTCCACCCCCCCACCCCCAGCTTCACCCCTTTTCCAGGCAGAACATGAGAACTAGCTGCTGCTCTCAGTGTACATATCAACAATCTGCTGCCCACATCACAGAATCAGAGACTCTATCTCATACTGTAATGTGATTAATGTTAGCTATGTTAAGCAATGTCAAGGTTAATAACTGCACTCTCCATCACGCTGTGAATTGGATTACAGGCTGTTGTGTAAGCATTATACAGGAGAGAGCAGAGAGGGAAAGGAGACAGAGAGAGTCCTTTTGTTTTTTACACCTCTTTACAAATTCTAAACCACTCCGGCTTCAAAGTTAAAGATACTGCATCTCTCTGTTGCACTTGATTGAACCAGAAATATTTTTGTTATGCATTTATGCTACTTTGATTTTGACCGTTCATTTTGAAATCTGTCTCTTGTGGGTCCCCCAGCCTTTTGGAAGTGCAATAATTAATAAGAACAGCATCACCTTTAAAGTAGTCTTGCAGTGCAAGAGATGTTTTTAATGGACTGTTTACCCGAAGTTTCACATCAAAATTGATATTCAGGTAAAGTGTACTTAACTTGGTCATACTGTAATTCGAGGTCCTCTTCTCCAGAGGTGGGACCAAGTCATTGTTTTGCAAGTCAAAAGTCACAGGTTTTTGCCAAGTCCTGAGTCAAGTCCCAAGTCAAGATCGACAAGTCCTGAGTCAAGTCCCAATTTCTAAACTTTGAGATGTTCCGAAACCATTTTTGTCCTTCCTGATACCAATTCTAATACCTGAACTTTGGTGTTGAAGGCTGATACTGGGTTTTGACCCAATACCAGTGTGGGGTTTTTTTTGTATTTTTTTTTACCTCCGAGTTCAATCTACTTGGCAAAGAGTCTGTTTTCTTCTCCCCACAACCCCAAAAGAGACCAATCCAGTTCACAATCATACAAGAAAGAGCACATTAGGTTTTACTGCAAATCACCTCAAAAACAAACCTAATCAGGCAATACAGATTGAAGTCCACTTCTCCAGAAGTGGGACCAAGTCATGATTTTCCAAGCCACAAGTAAGTCTCAAGTTTTTGCATTTAAGTCTTGACACAAGACAGTCAAGTCCTGATTCAAGTCCCAAGTGAAGACAAGTACTTAGTCAAGTCCCAACAAAATGGGTTATACCATGGATCCCAACAAAGACAAACTGAGTCAGGAAATAGAGCTTGAAATGCCAGCATCTGTATTTGCAGTCCAATAACAGAGATCATGTACTGTCAGTGAGTCAGTTAATAACTTAGTCAGTCAGGTTTGCAGTGTCACCCTTACAGTAGCTCCACTAAGACACCAGCAACTCTCGGAGAAACTCTGACTGGAAAATATACTGTCCATCAGGTGCTTACTATGTGGTGTCTACAATCTTTTCCACTGACCATAAAAGTTGGTGTTTGCTGGGAAGTAACAGGGTCCTGGTTCGGGTCTAGTATGGGGTGGTATTGGATCAGTGCAAAGTATTCGCTGATGTCCGATGCTGCATTTTAGGCAGCATCAGAGGCATTTTCCGATACTAACCCTAGTCGCAACATGCTCTTCACCAAACGTAAGGGCATTTAAAAAACACAGTCTCAACTTACTTTTCTTTGTGCATCTTCAAATGTTACATCTCCGTCTGGAATTTTCAACCTCCACATTCATACTGCGCTTCACTTTTTGTTTGCCGCCCTGTAGTTTTTGTTAGTTCTTCATGGTTCTTTCCTGCAACTCTTATGCTGTCAGACTGGTTCAAACAAAGTGGGTCTGGGGACTTGCTGGTAAAAGAACAGCTTTAACAGTTGTTAAGTTTAATCTTTGTGCTTGGTGTAAGGTATCAAGTATTGTCAAAAGGCTTGAGTCTAAAGTCTTCAAATTTGCAAGTAATATGACTCGGGTCCACTCCTCTTCACTCCACTCTAAAGTTGTAACTGTGGTGACCCAGTGTCATTAAAATGAAGCCGGTAAGTGAAATGTCAGTGTAACTGATACAGTAGGTGTGCTGACCAAATCTTGTCCTTCAGGACACATTCTCTCGGATATTTTAGCTGCAAACCTCCTCTTGTAGCTTTTGAAGTCTTGTTACCGTACATCTGTGCGCACATGCCTGTGTGTGTGGGTTATAATGAGAGCACTGCTCTTATTTTTCTCTTTTTTTAACCCCCACACAGACATCTGGCTCTAATAAAGGAGAAAAGCTACTGGCCTGGCCTGTAGCCCCGTCCGGCGTCCTCCTGCAGAAACAATGGCTGTATTCTCAGCACGGCCTCCTCCTGGGACAGGCGCACAAAAATACACACACACATTAGCACTCCTGCTGATGCTGATGCCACGCAGCGTCTTACTCAGCAGTTGTAGGCAGAGGCACGGTCGGGCAGCACCTCTCCACTTTAACACACTGACTGAGCCTCAGCTTAAACTGCTCATTTAACCCCCAGAATGGAAGACGAACGATACACAAAGGACCTCTTAGCCTGCAAACAAGCCATTACAGAGGCCTCCCTTCTTCCTCGCTCCATTTTCTCCTCTCCCACCTCACTCCAAGTGGCCTCCTGTATAAGAATACAGAAGCAAGTCAGTGTTGATGATCCCTGCCATCCCTGCAGGAAAAGGGCAGCATGCTTAAACAAACAGAGCGCCTAAAAAATCCCCATGGGGGGAACAAAGCGAGCATCGAGAGGCCCCGGCTGATTTTCTGCTTCGGCCAAAAACAACCACATTTTGAGCACTTTTGTCCCTATTCTTAACTCCTCAGTGTGCATAAATCCAGGCCTGTTTACTGCCCAGTGTTCACTCCTACTGCTGCAGAGTGTTTATATTCAAGTCAAGCCAACAGGTATATTTATGTTGTTGTTGACGATGTCTATTGTTAGACTGAGTTATATATTTGCTGTTTTGCTGAGCTTTTTCTCTCAAGGAGGAGTGAATAATGTGATTTGTGCTTATATCTTTATTTTGTTATTTATGCTAAAGTGAAATCACATGTGTATATATATAGTAAAGCTTAGTGTCTTAGCCGGTAAATATCATTATCTATTAAAGGGATAGTTTGACAGTTCTGCAACAACACTTATTTGATACCTGACAAATTTTGTGAGAAGATTAATACCATTCTCATATCTGTTAAATGTGAAGCGACAACCAGAACCTAGTTAGCTTAGCTTAGCATGAAAACTAGAAAGAGGGGGGAACAGCTAGCCTGGCTCTGACCAAGAGCCTGTAGCCATGCTAGCTGCTCTCTGAAGTCTCCATAATTGGTTGCTTTCCAGGTAACGTAGCTGTTAGTGTTAGTGATGGTTGATTGATTAGCTCTCGCAAATTGGCACATTTTCACCCAAAACATTTGTTATCAGTCCGTGCAGTTACTCACACTTTTAGCCAAATACACATAATATTTATTTCCACAGTTATAATTGAGGTGCAAAATGACATATTGACGTTAAAATGGCCTTTTCACGTGTCCTGATGTGAAGTCTTTTACCGTCACAGTGTTAGAATGATAAACAACATGTTTTGTTACTGGTACGGTGAATGACAAACAACAGCAACATATAGGCTGCTCATTAGCTAATACACAGAATGTATGCTAGCTAGCTAATGTTCTGACATTGGTAAAATGGTAACAATGGTAAAATTCTGATGTGTAGCGGGTAAAATGTTTACTGTGCTGCGCATTGTTTGGCCAAAAATCTGTGTACAAGCACTTCTAAAGTTCTGTAATTAACATGTTATATTTAGGTTTTGTGAGCTGTTTTCAGTTTTTTGGGGGTTTTTTTGCTATGGGAAGCTAACTGGCTGCTAGCTGTAGCTTTTTCAATGAACAGACGTGTGTGGTATCAGTCTTCTCATCTAACGCACAGTAAGATATCAAATAAGTGTATTCCCAAAATATCAAACTACTCCTTTACAGGGCAGAAGATATCTTGGAGTATAAATAAGAAGGTTTCTATAGTTATGGGGTTTTTTTCTTTTATTTTGGTTCCTTTTTGGCACCAAAAACAATATTTTAAACTACCAAAACTATTCTAATATCTCATCTCATCAGCACAGAAGGACAAAGCCAGGCAGCTTTTATCAGCCTCGCTCATTTTCTGCCTGTTTCATTTCTCACATATCTACAGTCCCAATGCAGGATGTTTTTGTACAATGTGGACATGATGTCATTCATACTGCTGTTGTTTTTGAGCTCTCATGTTTGGATGTTGGATCGATTAATTACTCCGGCTGCCTCACACACTTATACGCACATACGCACACTCTGTTTGTGTGGCACTCTTGTTTCTACTGTGCCTTTCATTCACAGCAACACAGAGCCGCTGAGAAGATTTAGAGCCTCTTCTGTCTGTGGTCGCCTGGGCTTTCCTCCACACTGACACACACACATGTACACACACAACAGGAAGCAGCCAAATTTTTAAAATTAGCTTGAATTTGAGGAACACAAAATGCATCACATTCAGTAACACCGGTAAGGATGTTTTTTACTTGTAGAGAACTCCATTCACACTCCCCCCTCACTACAGTACACACACACACACACACACACACACACACACACACACACACACTTACATGCACCCACTGCGATATCACACAGTGAGGCACCTGCAGAGGCCCATGTGACTGCAGAGACACACACAGAGAGGAAAGCTCTGGAGCCTTGCAAGCTCATGTAATGTGGACACATTTCAATCATTTTCTCTTATTGAAATGGTTCTCACACTTGGATAAAAAAAAAAACACCTCAAAAATGCTTTAATGCAATGTAATCATGTGATCCATTTTGTGAAACTTGATTTGCCGACACTCTGTAAACAACAAAGGATGTTTTTGGTAGAAATCAGGTGACGAGGCCTGCTTAAAATATTTAATTTGTTAAAACTTCGGCCTCATTACAAAATTTGGCGATCATTTGTATCAGCGGGGAACACTAGTTTTAAAAGTAACTCATTACATTTCAAGATTACTTCCATGAAGAAGTAATTTGTTATGTTAATGTGTTACGTACTGAGAAAAGGAACTCGCTAGAGTACTTTTGCATTACCATGAAATGAAAACCACTTTGTGATTTCTTCTGAGTGTTAGTTATGTTGTCATGATCTGACAGCAAACACAACTGAAAACAGAAAAAAAACACACAGTGCATTATGTTTTCAACATGCAACTAATGAAGCAATTAGCTTCCCAAACTACATGCCAACATACAAACTGTAAAAGTGCACAGGCTTTTCAAATCACCCAACCAGTGTTCTCTGTAGTGTACTCTTTTAACAACGCAAGTTTTTCAAATATGTGTCGGATAGTCGGTTCCTCTGACAAGACTTCCAAAGCAAAGCAGCCTCTCCACAAGTGAGCCAGTCTGGATGGTGTTAGTATTGTCTCAAACAAAGGGTTTGATCATGGAGGATTTGTTCAACGCATCCATCTTGAGACCTGACTTAGGATATGCAATTATCAGTGTCTGCTGAGACTGCAGGGTGTCTGTCCTGTGTCACTCCTGGAGTCCTGATAGATGCAGGTGGCTGTACTGTAGTTCTTACCCCCAACACTGGTTATGATACTGTAAACACAAAAGTGACTGCTGATATCTGGAAACGTGGCAACATCACTGCGATGTCGCTAATAATCCCTCACTGTGCAGCAAAGCTGTGTGTGCGCACAACTATGGCAAACAGTTCAGGGGCTGGTTTCACCCAGATAGACTTTGACTTAGATTGGCTCAGATATAACAGAGAGTCAGACTTCAGACAGACGTCTACATTCATCTGCTGCACAAAGCACTTTAGTTCTTAATTATCTTACTGTAATCAGGACTATAGCACAATTAATTCTGGGTAAATTAAGATCTTTTTCAAAATAGAAAAAAAAAAGGCAGACAGAGTGACAGCTTCCAACTGCTCTGTTTAACTCAGCACAAAATATGTCTTTTGAAAGGACTCAACAGTTACAGTAACATTTTAGCGAGGAGTGTAGCAATACAAAATAAATCTGATATGTAAAATTGCAATGATGGTAAAGTGTTAATCCCATCGCTGAGAGGAGCAGCAAAAGATTTTTTAAAAAGATATAAAAAATAAGACACAAGATGCAAAAAACAAAACAAACAACATTGTTCTGTTGATAACAGTGTTAGCAAACCACAAATTATGAGACCTGTTTTCCTCTTTTTTGACTGTTGGGATCTACTGATTGGTTGGTGGCGGCGATTGTTACCATGGTAACATGGGTCTTATGTTTGTCATGTCTAATTTTTTTTGCTTACAGTTATTATCTTTATTTTTATGAAATAGTCTAACTTGTAACAGACTTATCTATGAGCAAAATTAAAACTAGTCTAACACTAAAGACTAGTCGAAAATATCATAGTGAAATCCACCCCTGGTGAAAAGTGAACCACAAAGTTAGTAAGTTAGGAGAAGTTATAGTAGTTCATAGCTTGGCTACAAAACTTCACCATTTTGTGCAAAACTAGCTATCTACCAAGATACATTCATGGAGAATAGTGACAGAAAGAATGGTGACAAACGTGCATGACTGTGACACAGCTGCACAGGCTGACTAACAACATTAACAACCATTCAATTAACACATCCTTTTCCATCTTCATTAAAATGTTAGCTGATCCTAGCAGCTACCACAGCTTCCCAACAAGAACCTGACTAACACAACTGTTAGCTTGTTTATAGTCGGTCTGATTGTCTGACTGCTCCTGTTCTTTATTTATTAGTCTTGAAATACACACTTTTCTTACCTGAGCCAGGCCACACAACAGTCACAGACATTGTATCTCATCCATACAGGGTTATACAAGCATACAGATGTTCATTTTCAGGAATTATCAGGAAGGAGAAAATTGTACTGGATCATCTTTAGTCATGTTTCCAGGTCTCAACAATTACTTTAGTAACTACAGTGTTATCATAACATCCCATTAAATGATGAGCAAAAGTACTGAAATATGATCCAAGTCTTAATAAAGTGAAATGACCCTTCTTTCTTTATGTGATCTCTGCCGTTTTTGAAAAATCCATTGTTGTTTACAGAGCGAGTGTGAAGAACAGGCCCAGTGGAACCAATTTAAGTCATTTTCTGTGATAAATTAGAGTGGGTGGAAGCTCATTATCACATCTTAACAGCATTTTGTCAATGTGTCCACATTAGTGCGGCTGCCGGGTTTCACGTGTCTCTGCGTTGCCCTGACATCTCGTACATACATCCTCCGTCAGCGGGCAGGGGTCACACACACCCTCTGACCTCCT
>JAJHUR010075670.1:10904-23378 GCA_027495735.1 Lutjanus campechanus | reverse complement strand
CAAGAAAACATGAAATCTAGAGCCTGTGTTTGGTTTGTCTTTTCTAGGCTTCTGTAGAAATATGTTGATGTAGATATAAAGGGCTCATTCGAAGGTAATAAAAGTACAAGGATTAATATTCAGGTGATTATACACTACTGAAAACATACCTATTAATATTATATTCCAGTTCTGCTATATTCTTACAATAAATCCCCCTAAATCGTACACATTGGACCTTTAATGGTAAAAAAAAAGAGAAGAAACCTCAAGTAGAGCAACACAGGAGGCCTCCGTCTTCCAGGAATAGTTGTAGGTACGGAGAGGACAGAAATAACAACGGTGAAATTGCACTGTGGAGAAACACAATGAGGATGTAGGAAGGTAGAGACAGAGTGCAAACATTTATGACAGTGAGGAACAGAGCTGATGAAAACAGCAGCAGAGCTGAAACGCCACGAGAACAAAGGAACCAAAAACACGGAAAACAAAAGAAGGAATTAAAAAAAACCCTGTATAGTTATTACACTGTCAAATGCTTTTATAACAGCATCATGACCTCAACTAAAATGGTACAATTTGGACTTGACATACTGCTGTTATTAAGTGTTATAAATGATGACAGAGTAGAGTACGAGGCGATTTACAGTTTCCTGATTGTACAGATTGCTACTTGTCACTAAAGTAGGCTAACTGCTAACTGTTGTTAGCTGACATTAGCTAGTTAGCTCGGTTAGCTGTGCACCTTATGTCAAGTCCAACTGATACCACTTTATCTGAGGTTATCACACTCTTATAAAAACATATGACGGTGTCATAACACCTAATGACATCTTTATAACCAGCCCAAACTGTAGATCTTTAGTTAAGGCCACAACACTGTTACAAAGGCATTTGACAGTGCCATAACACTTAATAACACCTGTGTGACAAATCCAAAATGTACCACTTAAGTTGAGGTCATGTCACTGTTGTAAAGGCATTTGACAGTGTCATAACACTTATTAACGTTGTTATGACAAGTCCAAAATGTACCACTTTAGATGAAGTCATGACAGTTAATGTCAAATGATTTTACAACATCTTTATGACAGTCTAAATGTCTAAAGTGGTATATGACACTGTTATAAAAGCCTTTAAAAGAGTAATAACGCTTAATAACATCTTTACAACAAGTCATGATATTGTTATGACTGTATTAGAGAGTGAAATGAAGCTTACTAATATCCCACTGTACCACTTTAGTTGAGGTCTTGATACTGTTATAAAAGCATCTAACAATGTAATAACACTTAATAACATCTTTATGACAAGTCCAAATGTATGTCTGTTGTAGATGAAGGAGAATATTCATAACACACTCTTAGAGGTTTTGTGACAGCCACATATGACAGCTTTATGTCATGTTAAAACACAAAGCTAAACAGTTTCTTTAAGTTTGCTATGACATGTTTATGACAGGTTATGTTGTCTTAGTTGATATCAAGTTGTCATAGCGAAGACATCTCAAACAATGGCAACTTTAAATTAAAAATGACATAACTAACCAATTGACACTGACAATTTAAGCATTCATAAAGAGGTTATGACAGTGTCATGTCAGTTTTATGAACATTTGTGTTTTTTGTTTTGTTTTAGTGACTATGTGATCGAGGAGAAGACGGCCGTGCTGCAGAAGAGAGAGAGCGAGGGATTCGGCTTCGTCCTCAGAGGAGCTAAAGGTAGAAATGATGGAGGGATGGAGGGATGGAGGGAGGGATGGAGGAGCGGTGGGTGTTTGGAGGTGTTGGGAAAGAAAAAAGAAGGATATTTAAAACAGAGTTGAGTCTTCAGAGGAAGAGCAGCAAGCTTTAAAACTCCTCGCTGTGTTGTTTCATAAGAACGACAGAGTTTCATCCTCCATTTTAACAGGATTATTACAGCAGCGACGGGCAGTTTGTTACTTTTAATAACTAAAGTTAAACTGGGAATCAGTACAGTTATGAGGCGGGAGAATAGATTGTTTCTGCCAGTATTTTTCTTCCTTTAATGATCTCCTCAGTGCTTCTCGATATAGAAACACAGGGTTCCCCAGATCATCTAACAATCCTGTGGGTGGGTGTTCTGACATTTAAAAGTCCAGTGTGTCAGATTTCGGGAGGTTATTGGCAGAAATGGAAAAGAATATTCATACGTTGTGTTTTCAGCCCTTTATATCTACAGAAACTGCAAGATGTCACTAAATCCTACAAAGGACTTTAAAAATTACTCTTAAATTTTGAAATCAGGTTGCAATAAACATTTAACATGTTCAGTTTTTTCCTATAAACATGTTTTTTTGTTTTTTTTAAAAGCTGAGACCCCCATCGAGGAGTTCGCCCCGACTCCCGCGTTCCCCGCCCTGCAGTACCTGGAATCAGTTGACCAGGGCGGCGTGGCCTGGAGGGCGGGGCTACGGACTGGAGACTTCCTCATAGAGGTAACGGCTGTCATCCAATCATTAAAGCTCTATGAGCCTGTTTACACCTGCTATTAACATACATCTCCAGTGACCACTTGTAATCCGACCAAATTTGATTAATTTACTGTTCATCAGCTAACTAGCTAAAGGCAGCTACAGTTAGCAGTAGTTAGCAGTTACTTAAGCAACAAGTAAAGCTATCTGTCCATCAGGAAACTCTGTACAACACCAAGATTTGAGGCAGAGCAGCCGGAGGACATCAGACAGCTTGTTTCATGTGTCCTTCACCCACAAGTATCCATTTTTACCAAACTTGTTGTGGGTTCTTCTTCTTCTTGTTTCACACATACATATATGACAGGCTCTATAACACATGTCCACTGTCCTCACCTGTCTGTCTGTGGTCCAGGTGAACGGCGCTGACGTGGTGAAGGTGGGTCACCGGCAGGTCGTCTCTCTGATCCGTCAGGGTGGAAGTCGACTGCTGATGAAGGTCGTCTCCGTTTCCAGGAAATCGGAATCCAACCTGATCAGGAAGAAAGGTGTCTTTACTTTCTTTATTTCATTCATTGATTTGATCTAAACTTGGGACTATTTATTCATATTATGTATTTAAATGTTTTTTTATTGCCTTGTGTTTCTTATCTTGAGGCCTTTTATGAACAGTGTAAAGCAGTTTGAGTTGCCTTGTTGAAATTCAGTCCTGTGGCTTTCTTTCTTTTTTTGGCTGTTTTTGTAGTAGTCAGGTCACCAGCGTTCAGTGTGCAGTACGTCTGCGTTCACTCTCCAACTGTGACCTGATTGGTTCTTGTCTTGTAGCTCCACCCCCTCCAAAACGAGCTCCCAGCACCTCGCTGACACTGCGATCCAAGTCCATGACCGCTGACCTGGAGGAGATAGGTAAAACAAACACACACACACACAAACACACACAGTGCACAGTTGAGTCAAACTGTAGGAGTGTGTGTTGTTGACTTTTGCTCTGTCTGCAGCCAGGAGGAGACGCATCGGTGAGTCACATGACCTGACGGTATCGGTGGTAGTTGTTGGCATGGCATGATGTTGGACTGACGTACTGATGTTATGATGTGGCGATGATGTCATGGTGTTTTAGTGATGTCATGTAGTGATGTAACACCCAGGGCCGTAGCTGAGGACACAACACACGTCCTCTGTCCATGGTGGTGTAGAGAAGGCTTTGAGACATTTAGACCGGGGATCGATGGGGGCAGATTTAGGCCCAATTATTGCTCAATATTTTAATAAGTTTCTTATAGATTAGCCTCCATCAGTGTGAATAGACTCCTAAGAAACTTGGGTAATCTATAACGGTAACTACATACTGAACTAAACTGCTCTCAGAACTCCACCAAGGAAGCAGATCTCTGACTGATGGTTCAGATTTGAATGACAGCAAATATTAATCAATTTTGATCAGTTTTAACACTATCATGTAGACGCGCTGTGACACCTGTAGTTACCGGTGGTAACGGCAAATGTCAAAGATGAATACTTCAGGTCACAGAATTCTGGGGGCAGCAAAACAAACTATTGTGATTTTAATGAAGAAGTCGAGCAGTAATTGGCCTTTTTCCTTCTGTGAGCAGCTGTGATGTGAGTTTAAGCATCAGACGCGGTTAAAGGATGAGAACAGCTCACTGTGGCTGCTCCTGACTGTTCCATTACTACCTGACATATTTCAAAATGATCTGCTGCCGACAAATGCAGAAAACAACTGTTGTCTTGTTTAGTTGACACCGACAGACACACTGCATCTCCTCTGACTGCTTCATAATAAAGGTCACGTCGCGTTTCAGCAGCTAAATGCTTTTAATGTGAAGCTGCACAAGTTGGAAATGTTCTGTTTGCATGAGCAGTAACTTAATGCAGCATTTTTTTTAATACTGCAAAATTATAGATATTGCAATACTTTTGTCATTGACCATTCTGTGAGCCAGATGTGGCCTGTTGGCTGCCAGATGATTGTCACTAACTGAGACCTTCAAGTCGGGAGATTTTACAGAAAATATATTTGAACGCTTAAATCAGGGGTCAGCAACACGCGGCTCTTCGCCCCTCTCCAGAGGCTCCCTGTGGCTTTGAAACAAATATTATATGGAAATTAACATTTTAATTTGGGTTCCTCGTTGTTGTAATCCTAAAGTGATTCTTGCGATTATGTCAACTGAAATCATAGCTCATAACTACGGCTCAGCACCTTTTCTTCTAAATTTTTACCCGAGGTTATTCTTGAGTCTCTCTTGCCTGGCTATGGATGTCAAATCAAAAAAGAAAAGTCTGCAAGGAAAAGTTTTTGGCTCTTGTAACAGTAAAGGTTGCAGACCTCTGGTTAAACTAAGAAATAAAATGTCAAATTTGTCTACTTTTGATTGGTTCTTGGTTGGAGTTTGGTTAGTGGCTCGTCAGATGTCGTAGGTGGGTGGGATTCCTCAGTATGTCTACATCCTGGCTACGGTCCTGCAGACTGATGTTGTGATGTTTTGGTCATGTTGTTGTGGTCATATTGTGACATCACCAGACCGTTTCATTATGTTTGTTTGTGTGTTTATTTTGTTTTCGTTACGTCTCCGCCCTCCAGAGAAACTGGATGAGATGTTGGCCGGGGGTCCACAGGAAGTTGTCCTGAGGGCCCGCCCATCAGACGACTTCAGGGCAGCGACGGTGAAACAGAGACCGACCAGCCGACGCATCACACAGGCCGAGATTAATGTAAGACGAGTATTAATGCTCATAAACACTCACCATGTGACAGGTAGAGTATTAATGACTCTGTACATCTTAAGAGGAATAGTTCTGCATTAAAGGGTCACAATGTAGCTCTAATCCTGTTTATATGTCATTGACTGTATATAAAGATGGACGACATGACTGCTCCCTAAAAGTGAAGCAAGAACATCTTGATCGCCCCCTGGTGGCTGGCTGCAGTATAGGTCATAAACCCCAACCCTCCATGTTAGCAGATGGGAAATGGACCAAATGTTTCCCAAAGATGGTTTCTGTTATTTTAGGAAGTTTTTATCACGCTGATGTTTGGCTTTGATGATATAAAAAGGGGATTTCATGTCATGATTGACAGCTGAGCTCTGTTCGCCATTGAGTCATCCGACTGTGTGGGCGGGACCTCGATACCTCGAGACTCTGGCTCCAAATGACGTCCACCAGCACAAGATGGTAGCGCTCGAATCCGGGTTATTTTGGCTTTTGTACAGTGGGAGGAACCCTGATGTAGATTCATAGATATCTCACTGGCCACTACTGTTTGTTTCCATGATGCGTCTGTGTGGTCGCCATGTTGGAGAGGTCAGGGTCCTCTAGTATTGAAAGTACATATAAAGCTGCAGACTTCACCACAAAATTGACCGCATCTCGCTTAATTCTGAGCCAGTTTTCATGAATTTTTGTTTGTCATAAACTTGAGAAATTGAACATGGTAGTGGTTACTCAATGTCAGCTCAATGTCAGAACACGAACCTTCTGAACTGCCACAACTTCCACTGAGAGTTGAAGACTTTCTCCAAAAACATCAATTTATACATCTATTATATTGTTGGTGGATGGGCAGATGTACGTATTTATGTTTCACATCATCCATCTTTATATACAGTCTCTGGCTGAGACATTAGGAAGAGGATTATTAGTCTGTTTTTAGTCCAGATTTTATACTAAATGTGTGTTTCTTTGTTATTTGTGTTTGTTCAGTCCTTGTTTGAGCGTCAGGGTCTGGTGCCTCCCACAGCTCCAGAGAAGAGCACCATGGCTTTACCCCGAGGAATGTCCAGAACCAAGAGCTTCGGTGAGACACGCACACACCTTATTATACTTACATGGAAATTATTATAGACCATGAAGGTTTAAGTACTCGGATCATTTACTCCAGTAAAAGTCGTAATATCACACAGTTCAAATATTGTGACAAGGAGAACTAGTTAGTGAAACTAATTAACATTAAAATGTCATCAATTATATTTCTATACAAATATTAGACTATATTTTAGACGTGTGTATACTTTTAGTATTGTTAGCGTACTGTTATTTTAACGTCACCATGGTTACCACAACAGGCACACCTGAGGACGACAGGATCTCGGCTCTGATCAATGAAAGTCGGTTTCCACGGAGCTCCTCGCTGACGGACAGCTTCATCCCTCCTCCTCCTCAGACAGCTCCACCCCCTCCTCCCTCCGCCTCCTCCACCTCCTCGCTCTTCCTCCTCGACTCCGGCCCTCCCCCTTCCTTCCTCCCACCTCCTCCCCCGGCCAGAGGGGAGGGGCTAACCAGGTCCAGCTTCAAGCCCGGCGCAGAGCCGAGGCTCCAGGAGCTCTCCGATTCGCCGACGAGAAGCCACGCCCACGCCGAGCGCCAGAGGAAGGCGAGGTCGATGATCATCCTGCAGGACACGCCACCACCGCTGCAGCCTGATGCGCACGCCGCTGCCACGCACGCGCTGCACACTGCCACGCACACCGCCACACACACGCTGCACACCGCAACACACACCTCCACGCTGTCTCTCCATAGCACCAGCCCCGCCCTCGGCCACTCACCGCTGTCACGCCGCCGGGGACGACCAATTGAAAACCCTTATGCTAATGTGGGGCAGCAGGCGGCGCCCTCCAAGCCGCAGAGGAGGAAGTCACCTTTGTTGAAACAACTTCCTGTAGAGGAGCAGGGTTAGGACTGTTCTGTTTTTGATTTCTATGGAATTATTTTTGTGTCTGATTTCCTGAGAGCATTATGGGAACTTTTTTACGTTAACCAGGTACCTGTGTTGGTTGGCAGCTCGCTAACCTGCCAGATATTCAACAGCTGAGCAAGCTAACATTAACTGGCTGATTTGAAATCTGACAGCAGAACCTTTGTTTTTTTTTCCTACGTTCCTGTATTTTTGGAGAAATCTCTGGCACAAAAATTTCCTTCATTACAAACATAATTAGTTAGTAATTAGTTTGTACAACGTGCAGAAGTCTTACAAGAGTTTCTGGGGGGAATTCCTAAAAACTTGGTATTTTGCCTTGAGGCATAGCCTTACAAAGACTTAACTAAACAGTACTAAAACATATTGACAAGATGGACTAAATTATGTCCAACAACAAAAATATACAAAGATGTGGAGTCTGTATTTTGATATCAGTGTAGTATATTTGCCTAAACAAAAGTTACCATTGACTTTTTTACTTTCAATTGATTAAACAATTAAATTATTACTTCCTTGTGCTTGCAAAAAAGATTTTAAAATGTTCAAAATATCCCATTACATGCTCAGGATTAAGACACAAATATAATGCTGTAGATCTATACTCTACAATGCTGTAGAGTATAGATCACTCCTATTAGTCTTACACCTACATTTGCTTTCTTTTTTCTTCCAGGACTTGGAATGAAAGATCACGATCCGACCAAATTAGAGCCACCCAGCAGCCCAAGTAGGGCGGAGCTGTACCAGCAGCAGGTTCTCTCAGAGCGCGCCCGGGTTCAGGGCCGTAGGTCGTCTCTCTTCCTGTCTGTGGAGGGCGCTGGGTCAGAAAACCAGGTGCCACCTCTCCTGACTCAGAGCCATTCAATGGACGACCTCGGCGAGCTTCCCCCTCCAGCCCCGGTCCTGTCGCCCTCACCAACACCTCACACCTTCCTCCACCCACTGACGGGGAAACCTCTAGGTCAGTCTGATCCTATGTGATCATTCTGGTTTGTTCTTGAGTCTAGCTGCTTGAGTCTGGATGTATTCTGTGAGAGCTGATGACAATAATTAAGTTATCACATTCAGTTCTTGGATAAAGCCGCGTCACCAGCTAACAGAGTTACTGATCTTTACCCACAACAAACCCAAATCTGATCTGATCACTTGCAAATAACAGTGTGGACATTCTGTCTGAAAGATCTGATTTGAGAAATAAATGCCATTTGCCTGTCAGTCTGAACAAAACCGAAGTTTAATGTAATCTGCATTGCAATGAAAAGAAATACAATGAATACATATGATTTGGCCAAGTCAAAGTATGTAGGTCTTTGATCTTTGAAGTAGAAGAAAAACAGAAGGGAAGCAAGGACAGAGCCTTGAGGGACTCCACAAAAAAGAAAAGGCCATAGGACTAAGTCCTGAGTTACTCCACAAAAAAGAAGGGGACCTAGGACAGGGTCTTGAGGTACTCCACAAAGAGAGAAGGGGATATAAGACGGGGTCCCCTGTCCTAGGCCATGTTCTCTTTTTGGGATACTCCACAAAAAGAGAAGGGGGGGCATAGAACAGGGGACCAAGGCCCTGTCCAAGGTTCTCTTCTCTTTTTGTGGAGTATCTCAAGGCCTAGGACAGGACCTCAAACTACTCCAAAAAACAGAGGGGGATCTAAGAGAAAGCCTTGAGGTATTCCAGAAAAAAGAAGGACCCAGGACAGGGCCATGCAGTACTCCCCAAAAACAGACCTAAGAGAGAGCGGTGAGGTAAAACTCAAAATTAAAAAGGACATAAAACAGAGCCTTCAGGTACTGCACAGCTTAGGGGGGCAGAAGACAATGAAATTCCACAAGCAATAGTAAACTGTTGGAGAGGAGAAAGATAACCTACTTGAATGTCTGAAGCATAAAAATCCATCCATAATAAACCCTTTGATCTTCTTTTCTCTCCTCAGACCCCTCATCTCCACTCGCCCTGGCTCTTGCTGCACGAGAACGAGCGCTCACCGCTCGCACACCGAGTCCAGAGCCTCGAATGAAACATGCGTCTGCCTCCACCACACCCATCCCCACCCCAGCTGCCAGCCCAGAGGGCAGACACAAGCGGACGCCTATTACCACCCCACAGAGCAGCCCTGAGCCACGATCCAAACGCACCACCCCTCAGACGAGTCCCGAGCAGCGAACCAAGCGCACCACTCCCCAGACCAGTCCTGAGCTGAGGCATAAACGCATAACCCCGCCTTTGTTCCCTGATGGACAGGTGGAGCGTCCAGAAACAGAGGGAGGAGTGACATCACCTGCCGGCCCCTCCCCTGAGCGCTGGAGACCCACCCCCTTGCCAACACTGGCCAATGAGAGTCATGCTGCTCTGATTGACAGGCGCAGGAGCCTCACAGTGGGCAGCTCAGAGGAGGAGGGCGGGGCTTACACAGTCACACTCCCACCAGCGTTGTTGTCATCCAGCGATGAGGAGACCAGGGAGGAGCTCCGCAGGATTGGTCTGGTAACTCCACCGCCTGCCTTCGCCGCTACTCCTGCCCCTCCTCCCCCATCCTCCCTCACCTTGTTACCACGGCGAGGTGGGGAAGGAGGGGGAGGAGAGAGCGGTCCCGACTCCTTGGGTAGACGAGGAGATGAGGAGGAAGGAGGCGAAGAACGACTCCACGACAGTTCCTCCTCCCCTAGCTCACTCCCTCCCTCCATCACCTTGGCCTCCCCTCCTGCTCCGTCTTCTCCCTCCTCCCCTCCTGCTGCTCACCCTTCCCCCTCCTCTCCAGCCACCTCCCCAATCGCTCTTAAGCCACGCCTTCGTTCACCTATCGGTCGGGGCCGCTCTGCACTTCGCGACCCACTGCTGAAGCAATCATCAGACAGTGAGCTCCTCCCACATGCTGCATCTGCCTCCTCCCCCTCCTCCCCACTCTGTTCCTCCCCCACTAGTGGTGGTCGACAGCCACGCTATCTGTTCCAGAGGAGGTCAAAGCTGTGGGGGGGTGGGGATGACCGTGGGGACGAGCGGCGGGGCCTCAGCCCAGATGAAGGAGGCCGTCCAGCAGCTCTGGGAGGTCAGGGGTCAGCGTCAGCTGTGGATCTGACCAGCCGGTCGGCATCGGCGCTGGAGCTGAGCGGCAGGTCAGGGTCTGGACTGGATCTCGCCAATCGGCTACAGCTGCTCAACAAAGACAGTCACTCTCTGGGGGAGGAGCCGAGTCCCCTCGATCCAGGCAGGAGGTCACCAGTAGGAGGTGCCAGGTACAGTGAGCTACCTTATACTGTAAATGCTGCAGTACTACTGAGTGTGTGCGCGTGTGTGCATGTATCGTAACCAATCTGTTGTTTGTGTTGTTCCAGATGTGTGGACAGTGGAGAGAGTAAATCGTAGGTTTTTATCTCTGGTAAACATTTCGAGATGATTTTCATTCGCTAACAGCGAGCTAACATACATCTTCTACACAGATGACTAACTACTAAATTACTACCCCATCCGTCTTTTGAATAAAGCCTTAGAATTAACCATTTGCTAAACACCTTCAGGAGTTGACCCTTCCTAAGCCGCCCCTTTCCCTCCGTTTTCCAATAACACTTGAGCAAACTTGGTACCTCGGTCAACTTTCTCCTTTTCCTGTAAAAGCGACATATAGGGCCACATCTTAAGTTAGCTAATGTGAGCAAAACGCTAGCTAATTTTAACAAAATGCAGATAACTAGCTAATGATTTATGTAGATTAGCTAGCTAGTTAGCTAGTGTTTTGCTAACATTAGCTAAATTAGGATGTGCATGTAGTTTTTACTGATTCCCCAGTAGCATCTTTCAGCCATTTTGAAAATTTGGTTTTCCTTTGAACATAAACAAGTCGAGCACATGTCTAAGTACAGGAAACAGGAAAGGAGGAAGTTGACAGAGGTATCAAGCTTGCTCCATTGCTTTTTAAAGCACAGACCAAAAAGGGACGAAACTTAGAAAGGGTCAATTGTGCAACAAGGCCCGTCAAGCTTTGTACTTCTCAACATGTGGTATGCATGGCGCTGTTGTTAGAGCAAAACTTCATACAGGAAGCCTTTGGGGGTGGTGCCCTTTTAGTCAAAGGTCCAGTGTGTCAGGTTTATGGGGATAATATTCACAAACGTGTTTTTGTTACCTTAGAACAGGGATTCACAAAATTTTGATGACTGAGTGGCAGCTGAGGCAGCCAACATGTGATTAAAGGCCGCAAAGGAAAACCCACAAACTTTTTGTAGAATTTGTGGAGTCATGATGCCGTTTAAAAATTCCTTGAGCACCCAGTTCATCTGTTTGCAGAAAAAGGAGAACACTTTATCTGTTGCTGAAGTCTGATGAAGAAGCAGTGGATCCGTTTTACCAGAAACTCCTTTACTTCTCAACCATACAGCATTTTTTCTTCTATGGTGGCTTTGGTGGCAAAAAGTGTTTGAGGGTCACCACCGGCCGAGCCGTTTAGGGCAGGGCTGCTCGTCTATGGAGGCCAGAATGTTACACCACCATGTTTCTACTGTAGCAGGTCTTAACGAACAGTCATTAGTAACTCCATGTAGACACAACACCTGTTGACTGTGGTGAGTGACCTTTATGTCATTTATATACTGTTTAATGTGTTGCAGGTTGTTCTCTAGTCTTGGAGAACTCCACACTATCTCCCAGCGAGGATACGGCGCCAGCTATACAGTCCGACCAGGAAGTCGCTACCCCGTAACTCGCCGGAGCCCCTCGCCTTCTCCCTCCCCTGCCGATAGGTCAATAGGGCTCGCCTCCACCTGCTCTGAAAGGCCAGACCTGAGCTCGGGTCGCGGTCTAACCATCCTGAAGTCGTCCAGTCTCAGTCTCCCCTCAGAACCAAAGGAGGTTCGCTTTGTGATGCGAAGCGCCAGTGCACGAACCAGGTCCCGTTCACCCTCACCGTCACCCCACGCCTCTCCTTGTCCCTCCCCGGTCCTCAGCGGGCCCCTGCTGGCCCTTAGGCCGTGGCGGCAGCGGCCCCTCAACTTGTGGAATAAATATGACGTGGGTGACTGGCTGGAGAGCGTGGGCCTGGCCGAACACCGCCAGCGCTTCCAGGAGCACGAGATCGAAGGCTCCCACCTCCCCGCCCTCACCAAAGACGACTACGTGGAGCTGGGCGTCACCAGACTGGGACACCGGATCAACATCGAGAGGGCACTCAGACAGCTGCTGGATGGTTCCACTTGACCCCTCACCTCTGACCTCTAGACATCCTGAACTGTGACCTCATAACCCCTGACCTCTGGTCAGACACTAGGCCATCTCTTTGACTAGGATATCTTAGCAGTGACTCAATCTTTAGACCTTTTTACCAACGTGGAGCCCAGCTCTCTGAGTGATC
>JAJHUR010075670.1:0-10884 GCA_027495735.1 Lutjanus campechanus | reverse complement strand
CTGTTGTTTGTGTTGTTCCAGATGTGTGGACAGTGGAGAGAGTAAATCGTAGGTTTTTATCTCTGGTAAACATTTCGAGATGATTTTCATTCGCTAACAGCGAGCTAACATACATCTTCTACACAGATGACTAACTACTAAATTACTACCCCATCCGTCTTTTGAATAAAGCCTTAGAATTAACCATTTGCTAAACACCTTCAGGAGTTGACCCTTCCTAAGCCGCCCCTTTCCCTCCGTTTTCCAATAACACTTGAGCAAACTTGGTACCTCGGTCAACTTTCTCCTTTTCCAGTAAAAGCAACATATAGGGCCACATCTTAAGTTAGCTAATGTTAGCAAAACACTAGCTAATTTTAACAAAATGCAGATAACTAGCTAATGATTTATGTAGATTAGCTAGCTAGTTAGCTAGTCTTTTGCTAACATGAGCTAAATTAGGATGTGCATGTAGTTTTTACTGATTCCCCAGTAGCATCTTTCAGCCATTTTGAAAATTTGGTTTTCCTTTCAACATAAACAACTCGAGCACATGTCTAAGTACAGGAAACAGGAAAGGAGGAAGTTGACAGAGGTATCAAACTTGCTCCATTGCTTTTAAAGCACAGACCAAAAAGGGACGAAACTTAGAAAGGGTCAATTGTGCAACAAGGCCCGTCAAGCTTTGTACTTCTCAACATGTGGTATGCATGGCGCTGTTGTTAGAGCAAAACTTCATACAGGAAGCCTTTGGGGGTGGTGCCCTTTTAGTCAAAGGTTCAGTGTGTCAGGTTTATGGGGATAATATTCACAAACGTGTTTTTGTTACCTTAGAACAGGGATTCACAAAACTTTGATGACTGAGTGACAGCTGAGGCAGCCAACATATGATTAAAGGCCACAAAGGAAAACCCACAAACTTTTTGTAGAATTTGTGGAGTCATGATGCCGTTTAAAAATTCCTTGAGCACCCAGTTCATCTGTTTGCAGAACAGTCATCAGTAACTCCATGTAGACACAACACCTGTTGACTGTGGTGAGTGACCTTTATGTCATTTATATACTGTTTAATGTGTTGCAGGTTGTTCTCTAGTCTTGGAGAACTCCACACTATCTCCCAGCGAGGATACGGCGCCAGCTATACAGTCCGACCAGGAAGTCGCTACCCCGTAACTCGCCGGAGCCCCTCGCCTTCTCCCTCCCCTGCCGATAGGTCAATAGGGCTCGCCTCCACCTGCTCTGAAAGGCCAGACCTGAGCTCGGGTCGCGGTCTAACCATCCTGAAGTCGTCCAGTCTCAGTCTCCCCTCAGAACCAAAGGAGGTTCGCTTTGTGATGCGAAGCGCCAGTGCACGAACCAGGTCCCGTTCACCCTCACCGTCACCCCACGCCTCTCCTTGTCCCTCCCCGGTCCTCAGCGGGCCCCTGCTGGCCCTTAGGCCATGGCGGCAGCGGCCCCTCAACTTGTGGAATAAATATGACGTGGGTGACTGGCTGGAGAGCGTGGGCCTGGCCGAACACCGCCAGCGCTTCCAGGAGCACGAGATCGAAGGCTCCCACCTCCCCGCCCTCACCAAAGACGACTACGTGGAGCTGGGCGTCACCAGACTGGGACACCGGATCAACATCGAGAGGGCACTCAGACAGCTGCTGGATGGTTCCACTTGACCCCTCACCTCTGACCTCTAGACATCCTGAACTGTGACCTCATAACCCCTGACCTCTGGTCAGACACTAGGCCATCTCTTTGACTAGGATATCTTAGCAGTGACTCAATCTTTAGACCTTTTTACCAACGTGGAGCCCAGCTCTCTGAGTGATCACAGTGACATTTTGTCTGATCAGCTCTTTGATCAACCCAGACGGACTGTTAGCACCGAGGTCTGTGTCCAGTTTTCAGCTTTAGAGTTCAAAGAGTTAGTTTGACCTGTCATCTAGTATTTATGCCGTAAAAACCCTCAAAAAGACAACAAATTTGGAGAAAATCATAGAAATGTAAAGACTAAAATTTGATCCATATCAAGTCAGTTTTTGAGGTTTCAGGGAAGAGTCGGGGCGATCATTCTTATACGATCTACAAGTTTACAGCAACTTTTGAAACACTAAATCTAGCCTTATCAAATGTTTGTCTTTGTTGTTCAGACCTTAATTTTTTAGCTTCTAAGTGAGAAAAGTGTTCACCTAAGTGTCGCAGTTGATCGGGCAGATGTGTCTGGACTTCGTTCCATCAGACTTCAGGCCAATCACAGCCGTTTATTTTTAAATGCAGATGCATCTTGGTCTGCACGTGCTGGTAATGCCCCTTGGAACTTGGACTAATTCAGAATTGGTCTGGATGCCAGGCTAACAACAACGCCCATTCTGTAATAAAACTAAAAAAGTGGCAAACGTATTCAGTTTGATCAATGGAGCACTGCTCCAAAACCCAAAGATATGAATTCTGCTATCCAAGAGGACTGAGAAAACAAGTTTTCAAATCTGAGGAGCTGTTTCTTCAACTAGTTGATGTAACTGGCTAACTAATCTGCTAGATGAAGCTAATAAACTCTCTAAACTCGTGTAATGAATTGATAAAAAAAAAAAATTATCTACAGTGGCTTACTAGGGCTGCAACTAACGATTATCTTCATTGTTGATTAATCTGATCATTTTCTTGATTAATCGACTAGTTGTTTCATCTAAAAATGTCACAAAATGGTGAAAAATGTTGCTCAGAATTTCCCAAAATCCAAGATCTCTTGTCAAATGTTTTGTTTTGTCCACAACCCAAAGATATTTAGCTTTCTGTCATAAAATAGAAAAGAAGAAATATTTACATTTAAGAAGCTGAAATCAGAGAATTTAACAGAGATTAACACACTTTCAAAATAGTTGACGATTAATTTTAGTTTTGACTTTGCATTCGAGATGCTGCTATGGCTAGCTTTAATCATTGCAGCTTTATTGCTAACATTCTGCTCTAGCTAACGAAATAGTTGTTTGAAACACATAATTTAGCTGTTAGACATATAACTTTGTTTTCTGTATATTCTATTTAGGGTTGTTTTGACACCAGTATCAGAAGTGCCTCAGATAGAACCTAAACTGCTGGCTCAGGCATCGGAGAGCACTCAAGTTTGTGTACCAATCCGACATCACGTAGTTTATTAGCCCCAAAACGGTACCTAACATACGCCGTGTCGTTTTAACCTGAGCCAGACAACACAACAATGCTAGCAATCACAACACATCCACACAGGGTTAGTAGTATACAGTTGTTAAAAAACAAACAAAAAAAATGTATAAATATATATATTTTCATGCACCAGTATCGGATCAGCGCTCAGTATCGAGGAACATCTGAGTTTTGACTTTGCGTTAAAGGCCATGCTAAAGCTAGCTTGTAACATCCACACAGCATTCTATAGCATTACATTAGCATACAGCATGCTAAGCTAATAACAGCTGAACACAGAGCTTTACTGCAACAGGTGAAGGGGACATTGATCAAAGAGCTGATCAGACAAATTGATTACAAACAAATAACGAGACGGGTTCTTTTCCTCGTGCCATTCTGCTTCCCCAGACGAGTTTAGCTGGACTTTTTGCTAGCAGAGCTGGACGATTAGCGAGCTACCTTAACAACAGGAGATTAGCTGAGGATATTTCTCCATCCTTTTACAGAGAAATTCTTGTAACTTAAATTTTTTTTTTTTTCCAAATATCACTCATGAAGAATTTGTTGTTTATTTTGAGTTCATATCTTAATACCGATCATTTAGAATTTATGAATAACAAGTAATAATAATGTGGTGGTGATGACTTACAGAGTTTATAATAGTTTGGAAAATGATTTTGAGTTCCTTATGATTTGACAATGAGTTGAATTTCAAGGTCGTTTCGGTGATGTTTTGGAATTCATAATGATTTGTCAATGAGTGTGACTTTGTGCTGATGTGCTGTGTGTTTCAGGGAGAGCTGCAGCAGAGCTCCAACTGTAAACCTCTCTGGTTTCTAACCTGCTTATCGAGGGCTTACTGTACATGGTGCTATCTGTTTAAAGCCATCTGTACAGAATATACCTTTCCCCTTCCCCTCCTACACCTTCCACATACACTGACAACTGAATCTCTTAGTTTAACCCCCTTAACTCTAGTGTTTTATTCTTAAATTAATTAACCAACTGTGGCTTTACCTGCCATAACCATCCTGCAGTAGTTCGCCAGGAACAGGCCATATATGGAGTTTCCTCCCTGCCATATTGGGGATTTCTTCCCTGCCATACGTGGAGTTTCCTCCAGACCATTTATAGAGTTTCCCCCAGGCCAGGAATAGAGTTTAAACAGGCCATAAATGGTGTTTAACAAAGGCCATATATGGTGTTTAAAACAGACCATTAATTGAGTTTAAAACAGGCCACATATGGAGTCAAAAGGAGTTGCCCAGTTACAGTTTAATGTGCATTCATGTGAAGTCACAAAATTTGTGTTTATGGGTTAAGATGCAGTCACACTGAATTCATCCCCCGTTCATTATCAGTGAAGAAGGTTGTGAGACATATTTACCTTGATCCTCACAAACAGTTCAATCTGATTGAATTTTGACCCTGAAATTGCAAAGATTGAATGCAGGCATGTCTTTGTGTATCGTGACCCCAGAATATTCACGAAACCAGAAAAGAGAACACCCGGTTATCTAGCTAACGTTAGCTTAGCTCCGTGTTTGTGCTGGTAACACAATCACAAAGAAAAGCAGCAAATCTTGGAACCAGCAAAGATTTGGAACTTTTGCTTGAAAAATTAGTGAAATGACAAATTTTATTTTGATTGCTAAATCGATTGATCGACTAGTCATTGCAGATCAAATTGGTAGCCCACCAGCCATGCTAACTGCCCACATTGCACTACAGACAAGCTAGATTTTTCACCACAGTATGCAAGTTATCCGGTGTGACCGCACCATTAACACCATTCATTTTTATATCGTACCCAGAGACCAATGAGAAGACTTGTCTGTGCAGCACAGCCATAAGTCCAGTATGTGTTTAGCCTAGCTTAGCACGTCTGGAAGCAGGGGGAAACTGCTAGCCTAGCTTTATCAAGAGTGAAAAAATACACCTTCCAGGAGGAAAGCTGTCTGATTTACATGTTATATCTTGTTTGCTAACATGCTAGCATCATGAGGACAATGCTAACTGCTGCTAAAACCACAACGTCTCATTTTTGTTTCATTGCTTTCGACATCTGTACAACAAACAAGATATATTGCGTAAATAAGACGTCTCTGAAGTCACTGGAAGGTGTATTTCTTTCACTTTTGCACTTTAAGTTGGAATGAGGAAGCCAAGTTAATGATGTGTTGTGAACTTTTGACTTTAATAGTCCTTTGAGTGTTAAACTAGAGGCCACTGCTGCTAAAACTCCCCTCTTTTCTGAATAATGTCACACAGTAAACTTTTTACTAATTTGACATGTTACAGTCTCTCCTCTTGATTCCCCTCTGAAGCACAATCAACGTTCCAGTGCCTGTTTCCATGACAACAAATGTACCCGACTTATGTACCCGAACACGAGCCGAGCCACAATCATGAATCCCAAAGTTGTACAAGTTCACGGTGCCCTTTTTAATGGGAAAAAAGTTTAATCTGCCCATGGCAGCACATAGAGGTGTAGAATGTATAGTATAGTATATGTACAGCACATTACAGTAGACTTTATAGTCTATATAATATATATTACCATAGAATAATGTAGCTATAGTGTAAAATATAAAGTATAGTAGACAATAAAATGTATACAGTAATATTTTGGTAGATTGTAGTCTAAAGTCTTTATCCATATGTGATATTCAGTCTTTGTAAACAGCTACACATTGGATGTTAATTTTGGCACAAAATTACTTTGCTTACTTGCTCACGTTCGACCAAACGCCACCTGAAGTCGGCAGGATTGTCAGATTGTTGGTTTTCACCAACTTTTCACAAACTTTTCCTCAAAGTTCCGACCCATCGGCTATCGTCCAGGGACAGATCTAGAGAAATATTCATGAGCTGGCATGGTGACTTGGAGAGGTGGCAAAAATGTATATTTAATCAGAAACAATACCAGATATCAATATTTGCTTGGAAAAGTGGCGATTTCATAAAGCGGAATTTGGCAACCTTAAACATTTAGCAGGAAAAAGTCATGGAACTGAGTGAAATGGAAACTTCAGGGTCTACAAGGAGTGTCATCTCTTGCTGCATTCATTTCATATACATATACATATATAAATATATATTTATTTATATATTAGGTCATCCAAAGCAGGGATGGCAAGGCATCTTTTAGGGGTGGCAACGAGCACCCAATGCCACCCCTCTACATCTGCCCCTGCTATTATCTAACAATGATTTAACCTCTGGAGGCTAATATTCGGGGCTTCCGGAGTAGCCAGCAGATATCCAGATATCTTCCGTGTGCCGCTCACTGTTTACAGTTCGATTATCAACTTGAGCTACAAGCGTCTCTATAAATCAGTCCCTCCGGGATTTTGCAGGTTTTTTTGGGGGACTGTTGTGACCTAAAATGCCTGATTTCACAGTATCTTTTAAAAAACTGTGATGCATGTTGAGATATTTTTTAGGTAAAATTTGTTTTGTTTTTGTATAATTCATTGAAAATTAAAGGCAACTTGTTCCTGGGAAAAAACAAACACTCTGTTCTTAGTGTTCTAAGTGACCTTAACAAAAAGTCTCTGGATCACAAAAGTTCTACTAAAATTTTCTTTATTGGAGGGTACGCCTCACCTGACATGCTAGATGGTTTGTTACGCTGAACCATCTGAGAAGCCGTCCAAAGAAAGTTTGGAAAAGGGCAGGCACTTTCAAGCTGCCATTGTTTGTTTAAGACAAGTCATTTCCATGGACGCATCTCACGGTCAGTGCACCTAAAACCACACCTGTAGCTGCCCTACGGAGAAGGCTCGCACCACCTCTGGTGCAGACACAAACAGACAGCTGGCAGCCTGGCAAGATGGATTCACTCCTGAATCCTGCTGCCTCGCAAAGTAAGAAGGAAAATCTTTTTGAAGCTCAATTTCAGTCAAAAACAGTAATGCACAGACTGATGATAAAGGTCAAGAACAATGACAGACCATGTGTTCTCTGTTCCTGTGACAAAATAAAAAAAACCCGCTACGATTATTGGTCAGATTTGCTGCGATTGAACAAATTTGGGTCGTACAGAATTCACGGGGATCGGTTGAATTTGCATTAACGGTTGCAAAATCCAGGAAGGACAATTAATGCAGATACATTTTTATAAAAGCTAATAAGAAGCTAAATCTTCTTTAATAATAGCCGATGGATTCCTAGATTGCAGTTCGGCCGACTGTTTACCTGCACGCAACCGAAACTCCTCAGACACGATCGCTCAACACGACTCAACAGAAACCAGAAGCTCTTGATGCTAAAATCTAAAATCTAAAGTCCGTTTCCAAAGATTACACAGACGTTGGATGACGTCTCCGTCCACACTGAACCGTCACAATGAAAACTTTACACCACAAACATCTTTTTCAGTTATTTCTCCTCAGAACAGTTTTGTTCTGGTGCCTGTGTGTCAGTTTACTCTGACTGAATATCACATTTATCAGATACTGTATGTATAGTATATATTTAGTATATATTATAATGGACTATAGTCTACTGTACAGAGTCATCCTCAGAATGAGACGTCTGCAGTGTAACAATAAGAATTCAGTGATGAGAGGTCATGTGACCTCTTAACCTCTGACCTCAGGTCCCCGCCGGGGGAATCCCTCTGTACACTAATGAAGACATGAGGTCAATCACTTTGTTGTAGGATTTCTCAGCCAATCAGAAACAGAACCAGCAAGCCCGCTGCTAAAAAAATCTCATGAAGTGAGGTCAGTGGTGTTCCTCCACTGGGAAAAGTAGTTCCTCCTTTATTTTTCCCCTAAAGTTCTGCCTTCTGTCCGTCACCAATCAGATCAGCTGACAGCTCGTTCAGATTCAGAGAAAACCACGTGAATCTAGGTTAACTTAGACGACCACAGACCTGAGACCAGGTTTAAGGCCGCGGTCACACGTGTGTTTTTGCTTCGAGCAGAGTTCAACTTTGGTGAACAAAATCTCAGCCTGAACCAACAGCAGAGACGAGTGTGTGGTGACGATCACGAGTCACCGTGTCCTCAGACTGGTTCCAGGTCCATGAATCACGTCCATCTGTCATGTTTGGTCCAGTGATTTAGGTGTTTGGTTTGTTTTTTTTTGGTTTGCCTGGTCAGATTTATTTTTACCCATTCCTCCAAACCCTTCAGTTTTAACTAAGCTAAATGTTTGCTAGCTAACACCAACAAATCACGAGCGAGTGGTTCAGATTCTCCCTCAACGAAAGAAATGAGGCTAATTAGCAGTGGTGGAAAGTAACTGAGTACATTTACTAAATATAGTGCTTAACTTCAGCTTTGAGGTATTTGTACTTTACTTGAGTATTTCAACGTTAGGCTACTTTATGCTTCTACTGGTGCCACGCCGCTGTTCCATCAGCCCATTATTCAGAAAACCCAACAGTCTCAAAAGCCCACTGCCCCGAAAATACACACTGATATTAGCACCATTCTTTTTTTTTTTTCTATTTATAATAAATTAAGTAATTTGGTGAAATAACGTGAAATGTAATGTTACCTCTCTGCCCAGCAGGAGACTTTATGGTCTATGCAAGCTAGCTGCTGGCTGCTAATCAAACCGTCCGGCTTCCGTTCAACAACAAAGTTAAAGCAGCTCGCTGCCGACCTACTAATCTCGTTATTTAGTTGCTTCAAATGAGGCTTAACGTTCACAGTTTCTCTCGACTGTCCCTCAATATTACAACATTAGTGCAACATCGCCCCAGCCTGTGGGAGTAGCCACATTAGCTGCTTAGCATGCTAACACCGAGTTCAACGGGTCAACCTAGAAAATAGACACTAAAACAGCACAAGACATGGAAAAACTTTGAGTTTGAAGTCGGATCATTGATAATCGTATCGATCCGCCGCTGAAGTTGAACCGTTACTGGCCCTCGTACTGCTTGTTGAATTTTTTGAAACATTGATTCATTCGTTTAACATCAAATGAAGAGTAAAACAAGAAGGAAAAAAAGAAACAACATGAACATAGTGTTGCACACATCCTGGTTATTACGACACAATGTTGTAATAAGCTGTTGTAACAGCTGTGAGTACAGTGACTGTTCATGGTGATCAATCAATCAGGGTTTTGCCTTTAACATCTTTCCAAACTTTCATTTCAATATCAGAAAAAGAGTTTAGTAAAGCTAAGTAAAATAAACTTACCAGTAACCTTGCGCATTTATTTTTGTTGGACACATCAGGCGTCTAATATAGCAAAGTTTAACGTTTTTGGTGGCAAAACCAGACATTTTTCTTTCTAGATATGGGTACGGTACAAAAAATGGAGGGATTGTTTTACTGGAGAAGTTTCAATACGTACTGGATTATTTCAATCGATACATTAAAGGTACTGAATACTGATACCCAGCCCTAATGAACCCTGACCAAACCTTACCCCCAACCCAACTGCACGGAGAGTTTAGAGAGAAGAGCTGCAACTAATAATTATTTTCAGGATTAATCTTTTAGTCTATAAAATGTTTTTAAAAAGTGTGAAACTGCTCATCATAGACTCTCAGAGCTCCGAATCCCTTCTTTTTTCCAAAAACCCTGAAGACTCTAAATTTACTGCCAGAAATAACAAAAAAAGGGTTTAAGACACAGTAATCAGCAAATGTTGAACATTTTAGTTGAAATAGTCGGTAACTAATCGTCACCTGAGGAATCGTTGCAGCTCAGTTTCGGAACAATGGGCGTTTTTGTTCAGACTGTTGGAGTTTTGGAACGATGGGCAGTTCTGCTCCTCTACGTCTCAGAAAGAAATGTTTTATTTTTCACTTCACATCATTTATTTCAGAGCTACAGTTACTTTTCACATTAAGATTTAAAATGTAAAACATATGATCACTTTTTTTATTTTATTTGATCCGTTGTTACAGATTTAAGTACCAAAAGTAATTGAGTAAATCTTTTGTACTTTTACTTTCATTTTGAATGCAGGACTTTTACTTGTAATGGAGTATTTTTATGCAGCTACTTTTCCTTAAATAAATGATCTGAAAACTTTTTCCACCGCTGCTGATTAAAAGTTTGACAGATGGAGACAAAATGGCCGCTCAGTCTGAGTATGAACGAAGGCCAACATGGCGACAGGAGAGAACCAGAACGAACGTGTTAAAAAGTTGGAATTAAGAGCCAAAATGGCCGCCACCGCACTCCTGACAGTGCCGACTGACTTCACCATGGTAACGCCTCAGCTTCCTGCTGATTGGCTGAGAATCCTGGCTTTCTAACCTGCGTGTGAAACCTTCCTCCTCCTGATATTCACCTGGTTATAATGGTTTTATGGTTACCCTCCTCCTCCTCCTTTCTAGCTTCCTCTTTTTACAGTATGTTTGTAGTTTCTTCTGGAGTGAGTGGCGTGTGTGTACTTGTAGTTTTTTTCTTCCCTTTTCTAAAGACTGAAGAGCACACAAATGACAACTGATGAGCTCTGCAACGCAACAGATTGTAATCTTTATAATAAACTGTCATTTATTACAAAGTTAACGCTCTGCCTTCAGGTGTGGTTCTTTCACAATAAGAGTTATTAGTCTGCCTTCATGTACACTTCTTTCACAATAAGAGCTTCAGTTCACCACACAGTGAACGGGTTTATGACCTGTGACCTTGTTTGGACACTGAGTCTTAAGGTTGAGTTAATGACTGACGAGTTTCACTTCAACTCAGAGATTATGACGCCTTCATGAGACATCACAGTCCTGAATCACTGAATAACCTCAGTGACAGAAACACAATGTTAGACAGGGTT
>JAJHUR010075668.1:0-13550 GCA_027495735.1 Lutjanus campechanus | reverse complement strand
AAAAAAAAAAAAAAAAAAAAAAAAAAAAAAAAAAAAAAAAAAGATAAAAATGTGAAATGCCATATTTTTCTGATATCTCAACATCAGAAAAATAAAGCAGGCGATTACTGAAGCAGGCAAAGACACACACGCCTCAGTAAAGAAAGCAAAGAAATGGCTGTACTTCTCAGGTTCAGGTAATTTTATTTACAGCTGTAGATAGGTTTGGTATTCAGTAAGAGACAGGGCATCCATCTTGACACATTTACAAACATCAAAAAGACAAACATGATATAAGTACTCAAAGGCTGTAAAAACAATAAAAAGCACTTGAATAAATGAGATAAAAATGAATGCAGTCATTAAATAAACATGACTTCAAAAAACATTACTTCATAGTGTGTTTTGTTCTGCCAACTGGGTCTATGAGCCTCTTTACCATTAAAAACAAGCATCAGGATAATATAACATTAACATATAATGTCTATTATGATAATATAATATATAAAACTAAATGCACAATAATAAAATAAAACAAAAAAATACATTGGCTTTTGACTGGATGCTGCTGCATGCATGGATGCTTTTCATTCCAAAGGAATTGCATCAAATCTCTTGATGTACTTGAAGGGGATTTCTAGAGTGAGATTTAAAAGCCAAGAACTGATACTCAGAACCCCATTAATTTTGTTTTATTTCATTTCATTAGCACACTGACTGAAAATCTAACACACCCATTTTCAACTATCAATACCAATATCAAGATTTTATTAGCTGTAGCTGTGTTGTTTACATCAAAACTAATGTCAGACTGGCATGTTTTTACACCTACTGTTGTTTTTAATCTTCTCTAAGGGGCATCAGATAAGATTCCAAAAATGTTTCTCATTAGTGACCCTAGTGACGTGCAGTCAGCATTCTGGCTTGCTCTTGTGGTTGTGCTTGTGCTCCTTGGGCATGAGCGAGCATTGACCAAACCAGCAACATCACTGTACAAGATTAACCGGCATCATGTTGATAAATGAGGTGAGTAAAATTACACTTTTTTTTTTTTTACTGTTTTACAAACGTTATATCATTAGAAATTGTATTTATAACATGTAAAATTATCATTAGCTTGTTGGCTAGCACAATATAACGTAGAGTTATTTATGTTGAACTAATCACTTCTTGCATGATGTGTTCATACGAGATGTCCTTGGCTTGCTAGTCAGCTTTATCAATGGCTGTTGGCTCAGCAGTGTCAGCACAGTTGAATTCGCTGCATGCTAATGCTACCGATTAATGAACAAGTTAGATGGAATATTATAGCCTAATTATAGAGTATGGCTCTTCGCTCCTGAAATAAAGAAAACTCACAGAAAATAATTTAGAAAACAACAAACAAGTATGTATCCCAGCTGGCCTAAACAATATTTACAAAATAAAGACTGGACTAAGAGAACTCAAAAAGGGGAACTATGACAAAATAGGCAAAACTGGGAGAAACCAAATCACAAATCAACAGTTCAACAATAATTAAAGCAGTGAGTAACTGAAACACAAATTAATAATTAAGGGCAAAGGCAAAGCAAAAGTAAAACGGTAGGGCAAAGCAGCAGTGGTAAAAAGTGGCAGGAGGACCTGAAACAAGGGAAGAAAACACAGTTAGCCAGGCTCACCATACTTCATATTAAAACTCTGACAAAGCACCCTACTCAGCACCTCCAGGTCTGGAGGTGCACAATGTGCACATTGTGCACAGTTTGCAAAAAGACAGCATGTACATCAAAATAAACTACTTACAATAGTGCAATCAAATCTCTAAGGGTGCCAAATACTTATGAGCATGTATACATATCTTTGTATAAGACCATGTTCATCCATAAAAAGTGCAATAAATAACAAAAAATGAAAATCGCTTTTACTGTGTTGAAACTTCAGATGAACACAAATAAACTTTTTTATTTTATTTTTTATTTTACCTTTATTTAACCAGGAAGTCCCATTGAGATTCAAAATCTCTTTTACAAGAGAGACCTGGCCAAGGTACTGTAGCAGCCAATCACAATAAAAAACCCACAATAAAACAACAAGAACAACTATCAAAACATAGTGGACCTTTTGAGAAAAACAAGCACTTGTCTCCGTCACCACATTCTTTATGATGCCCTTAAATTTATTAATTGATATGAGTGTTTCTAATCTAAGATCTTTCTGCAGATTATTCCAAACCCATGGGGCATAGTGGGAAAATGCAGTTTTCCCCAAATCAGTTAAAACTTGGGGTACATTGAAAAGTAACCACTTGGAGGAGCATAGCTGGTTACTACCAGAGCTGACACAGAGAAGGTTACAGAGGTAGGCTGGAAGTTTGCAAGAATGGAGAACTTGTAGATCATGTGGGAATTTGTTTGGTTTGACAACAAGTGAAACACGAGTGGCCCTATGGCAAGAGAGAAGTTAAAGAGAGAACACAGCAGACATCTGTGACATGCACAGAAGAAAACAGGCAGAAGGCAAAACAGGTGGTCTTGGGAGATCTTAGGCATCATCTGAGAGAAACAGAATTTCACTGGGATAATGAGTACTACACCCCACAAGCAGTTTAAAAGGATACTACACGTTCCATGATAACCTACTCAATATATACTCACCATTATGCCGATGTGATGATGGGTGCAGATCTTCAGTTCACAAAACAATCCTGGAGTTTCAGCAGAAAACAGGGTAGCAGTCTCATCCAGTACAATGGCAGTGAATGGTGACCACGGATAAAACGTTAAAAATAGCACACAAAACAAACACAAAATGTCTCCATCCTGCTTGTGTGGTGTAATCCAAGTGTCCGCAAGCCGTGACATGAAAAATTAACTGCAAAAAATGCCATTTACGCAGCTGTAAGGTGCTGGAAAAATGTGAAAATACACCTTGAAAATTCTTGAAAGGTGCTTTAATTTGACTTGACTGGAAAAAGTGTACAAACCAAGAGTAACAGTCTCCATATTTCATTGTACGAAATTATAAATATTGTAATACTAATAAGTCATTACTTCTTCTTGTATTAATTAAAAAAAATTCTCTTTTTCCCAGAAGTACATCACAAAAATAAGTAAATAAGTGTCCCCATGCTCTGAGATTTGTATGCACATCCTCTACAATGCATGGTAAATTGATATTTTTGTCAGATTATTTTTCAGGTGTGTCATTTTAGTTAACTGAAATATAAACAAAAACTAGACTTTAGAAAAAAAAAGACAAGTAACTGAAACAATGTTGTGTACTTACTAACTAAAATAACAATGTCCAGAAAATGTCTTTAGTATAATTTTTGTCATCATTACTCTTACTTGGCATATACATTATATGGTAGACAAAAGGAGTTTATCCACCCTTGTGAATACACCCTTGCAATAAGAATTATTCTTCCATTCTCTGGATTCACACTCTTCACCGTTAATCTGCCAGTCCATAAAGTTATAGAATAACTACAGTAAATCTCATCAGTGGGGATCCCTGAGACTACATCTTATCAAACAGGGGTCCACAGCCTGATGTGCATCAATTTGGGGTCCTTGACACAAAGAGATTGGAAACCACTATTCTACCACACAGCAACCATGTTCAAAACTTGCAGTTTGCTATCAAGACAACAGAGTTCTTTTTTCAACCTGTTGCCTAATGGGCTCCATTTTTGTGGATTTTGCATGTGTCCTCAAGACCTTGTGGATTTACCTTAACAAAGACAATGAGAAAGCACATATTTACTTGCTTGATATGTTAAATTAAGAGCAGAAATTAAGGGTGCTGAATATGATCTATTAAACAGCAAAACATACAATTTGAAACCCTGTACAACTAAAACGCATTGTTTTGTCCTTGTTCTTCATCTGTTAATTATCATATTTCTGTGAGGTTGGAAACTAAAGATGTTGAATTTGGCATTTGCTAAACATCAGTTTTAAACATCCTTCAACAATATTATTAACCATTTTAATAATAATAATTCATACACCCTAATGAAAAAGCACAAACATAAACAGAACACAGACTTCACTGATCACCAGAGGGGAAATTCAGGAACATGTTGTTATACAAAAATTTTTAAGGGATGTTTAAGATAAGATAGATAGAACTTTTATCCCAGCAGCTCTAATTGATCATATTGTCAGTGGTTTGACAATCTAATGAGTCTGCAGCTGACATCCTTACCAGTTACTGTAGCAGCAGTAGTATGTGTTAGCAGCAGACTAGCAGTCGTTTTGGGGTATTAAAATGCCTACAAAATACTTAATTAATTTCGTCATATTCATTAAATTTACCTTCTAATTTTTTTATTTGCAGCTGTGATGCTGCATTGAATGCTCTTTCAGTAATACTGGTTGACTTTGGCTGTCATCAGTTAGTTGCACACAGTCTGTACACCGTGTTACCTAACACAGTACAAAATAAACATTGACAATTGTGTGACCATGGACAATGTGATCTAAATGAGCTATTTAGATTAAATTCAGTTTTGCTTTTATGTTTGGACAGATGTGACACCATAGAGTGACCTGAAGCTGTTTTCCTGTTGAGTAACACTGTTATCTTTTCCATCCCTGAAACATAAATGTCATCTATTATTTAATGCTATGTTCTGTTAAAGTGAGAGCATAAATTACTAATTCATGAGCACATTTTTTTGTTGTTGTTCACACAAATGTTTTTTCTCCCTGACACCTGCTGCTCCCCATATGTTTGTCTCTTACAAATGTTGATCAGTTGATATCTCACAATAGCTTAAATATGCAAACTATACATGAAGAAAAAACTGTCCAACATGTGAACTAGCCAACCCAGTTCTTCTGGGAAACTGCAGGTGGGCTTTGGTTCTTGGACCATAACAGTTTTATGCAGTTTTCTTGATGTGGTTGACTGATCCTTATTCTCTTGTAGTAGCTAAAGTCTGTAGCTGTTTTATAATATTTGTTTGTCTCTGTGTTAACTTCCTTCCATAGTTCTCTAGTGAATGTTTTCTAGGCTCAATGGGATGTCCAACCATTTAATTTGTACTTCCTTTCTTCATGAAATTTTAAATGTTTAACAATTTTATGACCACCAGTCAGCATATGTAACTTTGTCTTGCCTCCAGTCTCTTGCCACACTTTGCCCAGACTCAGAAAATGTATTTATTATCATATTCTATTCCACAGAACACAGACACTGAGGCCTATTGTTCCATGGAGCAAACTGTGATGGGAGTGTATGTCATGCAGAAGGAGAGTGCACTGCCTGGACATGACCCAGAGGACATAAGTGTCCTTATTGAAGGTGTAGAGGTCCTCAGTGGTTAAGGTCTTTGGTAAATGATATGATGATGGAGCCTGTGATCGATATGAAATATTACATGCTTATTTGATGCAATCAGTTACATTTACAGTATATCAGCTCACAAAAAGACGATTTGACAATTCTTGAGCTCTTCCAAACATTTCAGTGAAAAACAATCTATTCTTTTTAATTAAAAAATTACATGTTAAACGCTTCTCTCTCCTGGAGTTGTAGAAAAAAATTTTGCAGAAAAAATCTGTCCAATTTCAAAATAAAGTTGTATCTAGATGACGATATGGATGGATATTTTGATTTTGGATTGTTGATCATTGAATCGATATATTGATCCATATTGATGTGTTGTTACACGGCTAATTTTTTATAAATGTGTTGAAGTGTTATTGTTGCACTTGCAGTTTTAAATCTTGATATGACAAATCATGCACAAATCCTAAAAATTTGTTTTAAGGTCGCTTTCTTGATGTGCTGCAACAATATGATCGGCAAAATATTCCACATGCCTTTGTAGGTGAAAAAATTGTTGAATGTAAAATGTTAAACCCAAAACGACAGAAGTGTAGACATTTTGCAAGACTGGGAAGTTCTGCAGTCCGCTACATGCATTGCTGTGGCTGTTCTAAACGTACCTGTTATTTACTCAGATCATGGCAGCTGTATGTTAAAGTCAAATGTTAATTCAATCAGGATAGACTAGTAGAATAAGAGAGGAGACAAGTGTTAAGTGAGAACAATTTATTGTGCACGGAAAATAGTCTTTGGCGCTTAGACCCCACGGAGTAGATCATCTCAGGAAGCAGATAGAGGATTAGATGCTTTAGATGTAGAGAAGACTTCCCCCGGGCCTAGACACTGGTGGTGGTGAAGAGGGAGATGCTTTGTGATCTAACACTTGGTTGGAGGTAGATGGAGGATGGCCAGAATCCTGCTGAGGTGGTGAAGGGGTGGAGGTGGGCTGAACGAACTCATGGCTGAATGACAGCTGGATGACAGTGGAGAGGGAGAGCACTTTTAAATATGACAGCTGATGACTGATTGGTTACGAGAGAGAGGGTGGCAGAGTGTGATTGGATGAAAGGATGAATGGGAGTGGAGCATAGTATAGCAGGGAATTGGTTATGACTTAGAAAGCATGCGCAAGAAGATAGTCTTCCTGACTGAATTTTCGCTAAGCTTCATATAAAATATAAAATGGTATTACTGTACAGGTTTCCTCTTTTTGTATGTTAGTGGACCTTTTGATATTTTAAAATGAATGCTTACTAGTAATAGCAATGAATTAGAAAACTCAGTTTTTAAAGGTGCCATAGAAATAAAGTTATTATTTATTATTATCTCCTTGAGTAACACCATCAGTTTAGACTACAGACTCTCCTGTTGGAAGATGAGGTATCTCTGGAACTGGTCTACAAGTTAAGTGACAATCATTATGATCCCTTTTAAATCTTGATGGAAGACAGTCTTTGTAGGTGTCTTCATCATTCTCGTTTTCATGTGTCAGTCAAAGATGCATGTCTATTGTAGGTGTTCGGGTTTGGGGAGTAACAGAAGTTACGGGATTACGTAATCTGGATTAAAAAAATGTAACTATTCCATTTCAGTTACATATAAAAAAGATGTAATCAAATTATAGATACAATTATTAAAAAATTAGTATTAGTACAATTACAATGAAAAAACAATATACTACCATGCACAGTGCACCCACAGTTGCCAGTTCATTATCATGGCCTTTAGTGAAAAAATGCTTTAAGTGGGTGGAAATTGACCATTTTTTGTCTTTAAATCAATCAATCAATAAATTGCACACAACAAAGTAAGGAACAGCTGAACAAACTAATAAATACAACAACAAACTGAGAGACACTTAGAGCTGCACTATTAAATTCATCTGCATGTATTTTAGTAATTAAATAATCATTTTGAGTCATTTTTTAATTTAAATTCTCTGATTTAGCCAAACAGTTTCACCATATTTTATACTGAGATAAACCAAATCAAGTCAATATTGTGATACCTGGATTACATTACTGATGACATTTTATAACGGGTAATAATTGGAATATATTTAGCCCTCCCAACCTTGTAGGTGATAGACCAACAACTTCCAGCTCTGATGACTATCTGATCTCCAGCAACTTTTACAGTTCTGGTGATGTGCTGCACTGAAACTGTGTTTGGTCTCCTTGGCCATGAAAATACCATTGAAGGAGCTATAGTAGACCTGTGTGTGTGATCCTTTAAGATCAATCTTGCACAAACAATGTGTAATGCAACATATTTGCTCATAATTACAGCAGCAAATTCAAAAGAATTTTGCAGTGTTGTGAAAAAAAGTTAGATTTTTACCAGTTTTAAGTATATAATGATAATATGATGCTAAAAAAAAATTCTGAGATGATAACAGAACATATGTAAAGTTTATTTATTTATTTATTTATTTTTATTTTCTTTATTTATTAATACTGATTAGGTTGTCTGCTTTTTTCTTGGTGTCAGTTTTGCAATTCGCAAATTCTAAACATAATTGAGATCCTGGGTGTATACACGCATTTATATATGTAAATAACTTTTTATATGGTTTTATTTTGTTCTGTTCAATATTTTATCCCTTGAATTTAATTAGCCTATATGTGTTGCGTGTGTGCGCAGCATGAAGGAGCTACAATTCTGATTTCGTTTGGCGACAACAAATGCCCTTGATACGCTGATTGTAATCAGTATGTGGCATAAAATCTGCCTTACTTTCAGAAAACAATGTTGACATGTTGGTATGAGAACGCTGTCTCTGACGATCTTATTATTATCGCAGGTTGTTTTGTTGTTGCAACTGGTTCCCGGAAGAGCTGTGTTTTTGTTACCCTCCCGTTCGAACCTGTCTGTTTACAGGGATCATGAAAAAGTCTGACTCACTTTATTCAACAAGGCAGCAAGCTGAGGCGATCCGATGTTTTCCTTGAGGCCAGAAAAGACTTCAGCCATGGTAAGTACTCTTACTTGAGTTTGTATGATAATCGTTATTAATTAAGAGTAATATTTAGTACAAAGTGTTTTAAATGTTAGCTTACTTGAGTGTACTTGCAGTGTGACAAATCATTAATATAGGTCTACTTTAATTATGTTGATGATTAGTTGACTTGAAGTAACTTTACTAATACTAATTTTAGTAGTAGCCTAATGAAATTGTAGAAAATTTTAAGTTTATTTAGTATACTTGTGTTAAAGTGAAACAACTTAAAGTATGCTTAGTACACTTAAATATATGATTGTGTATGCACTAAAATACCTTACACCCACCAACGTAATAAATCACCAACGTAATACAAATCTGTAGCATTAATGTAATAATCCCACAAACGTAATACACACATAACATTATTTTTGGATATCTGTGGGCGTGGCAGGTGTGCGTATTCCTCTTTCTTGTTTCACAAACAAACTAAAAGTTGTTTAGGTTAAATCTGAGTCTCTATTTAAATTTGAGACTTTAATAAATTATACATAACATGTGTATCATAAGTTAACAACAAGAAGTCAGCATAAAAATATTCCCTTGCACTTCCTCTTTCGACAGAATCGAAAGTTAAGGACTTCAGCCTTTGTTCTCTCTAACAATCTAATGTGGAAACCAAGTAGCCTATGTTATGTGGGTAAAACACATGTCCCAGAATATGATTATGGCAGTTTACTTGAAGTTTGAGTGTGAAGTGGGATTAGCTTAATGTACATTTAATTGCGCAAAATTAATAAATCTGAAAATGAACATGAAACATTGGGACTCATGCAAGAACCGGTCGTACGAACAGATTTGTTCCTAAGTGGTGCGTACGAGTGATTTAAAAGAACTTGTGGTATTCACCAGTTTTCTCATTTTGAGTTTTCTTTCAGATGCGAACACAATTTACGGGTGGTCCAGACCTGTTGTAGAGTCATGTGCAGTCAGGCTGTTATCCAAACCGATGTTTTTCACTAATGACTGTATATTTCATTAGTGTGAAGACATTTTGAGTTTTAAAAATAAATTGCACTTCATAATTATGTCGACAGTAATCCTGTTTAACGACATTTCAAATTTTAATATAATTATAAATTTACATATAAAGCCTCTCATCATTTATTCAGTGATCTATTATTGCCTGCTGTCAGGTGTATCGGCCGTATATCTTTATTATAGTCTCTTTTACATTTATAAAGTTTATGAAGTCTCTGTCCAGATGAACATCCTCACTTATTCTGTCCTGTGTCTCTGTGAAAAAAACTTCCCCTTAACTCTCTCCTCCTGTTGCAGTCATCGATCGCCCCTTACTGTGGCTGTGTGGCGAGTTTTTTTTGTTTGTTTGTTTTTGTTTTTTGTTCTCTTAGGTCATTTTCATATCGAGACGTTTCATTTCAGTGTCAGTCCGACCCTCTGGTAACACGGCATTAACAGCGCTCGCCTTTCCCATTTCTTTGCTTCAGCAAGTGTTTAAATTTGACAGCTGACGCTGTTAAAATGACAGTTTTTCCTTAATGGATCTCTGAAAACAGAACGTCAAACTCCATATTCATGAAGTTTTTCTCTTTTATGCCATTTTCATGAATGAGCACTTCCTGACACATAGATCAGGAAGCGCAGCCATATATGGTGTTATTGGGGCATTGATTATGCTCATTTACATGCAAGTCTTCAAAGTATATCGAACTGCAGCCTTGCAGACCCAACGTGAAGGGACCCTTGTCAGTCTCATGCACGTGCACTCAAATCTGCACAGGTGGATCATTTACATGGTTTTCTGAAGTTACGAGCGTTTGTTAAATCTGACGTGGCGAGTGCGTACGATCCCATCATATAAGCGAGAGAAATTTAAGATAAGAATACGAAAATGTTCCCTGGCAAATCTGAGGCGTTTCTGCATGTTTGCAGGCCTTAATAATGGCTTCTTAGCAGCTAGTCTTCTCTTTAAGCCTTGTTCCATCAGTCGTCTGCTTATGGTCATTCTGGAGACTTTCTCAGACTCTGATCTAGAAGCATTTATCTCTGCCCGAAGATCAACAGTGGTCTTCCTTCTGTCTCTAGTAGCCTACTTAAAATCTTGAGGTGTCTGACATCTGCTTCAGTTAACTTTTGTTTCCTGCCTCTTCCTTGGCTCATTTTGTAAGTACCAGTCTGGGCAATTGACTCCTAAGCATACTTGACCACACTGTGAGGACACTTTATGTCTTTCCCTATTTGTCTCAGAGACCATCCAGCATCATGAAGTGCTTTACTCTTTCAAGTTCAGTGAGCTCTCATGTTTTACCATTTTGAACAGGAATGAGGAATTTCAGACTGAATTCACCTTTTTATACCCAAATTTAAGCCAGCTCACTGGGCTTATCTGAGAAATCAGAAATTAGTCAAGCATAACATTCAACCACTAAAACTATTTTTTTTCCTGTTCAGGAATGTACTTAAATAACTATAATTTGACATCTTAATCAAGAAATAATAATGTGCTTTATTATTTTTTGTAAAATTGTAAAACAAAAAAAACAAAACAAAAAAAAGAAGAAGAAAGAAAGAAAGAGATCTGTAAAACAGTAAATTTGAAAATTCATGGATAACAATAATAATTATATTTTAGCATTAAAAATATCATTTTGGTTTAAGAGTTTCTACATATTGGTGTGTTAACCATTACAGAAATACTTTAACATTTACTGCACAATTTAACCTGCAATACACACATGATAAAGTACACTTCAGGTACGTACACTGAAGCACCATGTATTTTGAAGTACACTTTAAATATACTTTAAATTAAGCAACAAGTACAAGTATACTTCTAATAACCTTTGTATTCTTAAATTATATTTCTAATACACTAAAATAAATTCCTTTTTTTCTTTTTTTTTAAAAAAAAAACCGGGATTATACTCTTTCTGTGCCTGCAACTTACTACCAGAGTTGGAAGAATTACTCAAAAAAAATATTTTGCTCCAGTTACTAGTTAGGCTACCTCTGAAAAAGTAGTGACCTAATCCAGCTATTACAATATTAAAGTAATGAAACTTGATTACTATATGTTTCTTTTGAATTTTCTCAGTATCAAACAATGTGAAATTGTTTAGAACATAATGTTTCATGTTCATTTTCAAATGTATTAATTATGCGCAATTAAATGTACATTAAGCTATTCCAACTTCACACTCAAACTTCAAGTAAACTGCCTTAATCATATTCTGGGACATGTGTTTTTACCCACATAACATACTTAGTTTCCACATTAGATTGTTAGAGAGAACAAAGGCTGAAGTCCTTAACTTTCAATTCTGTCGAAAGAGGAAATGCAAGGGAATATTTTTATGCTGACTTCTTGTTGTTAATTTATGATACACATGTTATGTATAATATATGAAAGGTTCAAATTTAAATAGAGGTTCAGATTTAACCTAAACAGTAAGAATATGCCCACCTGCCACAGATATCCAAAAATAAGAGATAAAAAAATAATGTTATGTGCAGAAGATATGTCAGAACAATTTGTGCGTCCAAATATTTTGTGTGCACGATATAGTATATGTATAACAATTTAAGAGACTTTGTGGCAAATCGGCAGCTACCATGGAAGTGAACTTAATTCTTTTACTGTCTATGTGACAAACAAACTTGGCTGGAGTGTGTTACATCTGAATAATGTTTGACTTCTAATTTTGAGAAACAAATAGAGCTTTTAGAAGTAATAACAAATATAACTTCTGAAATTACTATTTTAAAAAATATTATAATGAAAGCATTTGGAAATTATCTTTAAGTGCTCCAGTAATTCATAATTCAATCCTAACTAAAACTCATAATCATATTTTTTGTTGTTCAATGTATTACTCTGTCTTAATCTCACAACTTTGCTGTCTTTGTTTCTTCCACTTTTGAATTTAATTTAAAGACCTGCCAATCTGACACATCAACACTACAAATGGATGACTGTCCAAACAAAAGGAAGGTCAGTATTTCCTGTTGATTTGAATTGTCATTACTATGTTAACGATGAAAAGACATACAAACAAGTACAAACAAAGAAATCATTACTACAAGAAGACAAAAGAAATTATAAAGCCATGGAGATTGAAAAAAATCCACGTAATTTGCTGCTATTAGCAGCACCAGCCTCTCAATCTGTTCTGTGCAAGCAGCTCTTGACAAGATAACTTTGTTAACAACACAACAGCCTACAATACAATACAATATAAAAAACAGTACAGGGAGTATTGGAGTATATCTATATGTAGGTTAAGTGTGAAAATGAGAATTTTTTGCAAATGCTAATTTTATTGAGAACTAGGTGTTCAAAAATAAGATAACTTTCAATAACATGTTTTGTTAAAAACAGTGGACAACAGCGGATAAAGGATGCATAACAGAGAAATTAAGAGAAAAACATGAAGGTGAAATATTGAGTCTAATAGAAGTTGATCCAGTCAATATTTTAGCCCTTATTATTGACAGTTATCTTATTTTTGAATATCTAGTTCTCAATAAAATTGATGTGTCTCTTGAGCAAACACTTCGCATTTCCACGCTTAGCCTACTCCCTTTAGTGTGTATTTTGTATTCTATTGTATTGTAGGCTGTTGTGTTGTTCATAAAGTTTATTTAAAAAACTTGCTGACATTGCCGCACTTTGCTACTCACACAGAACGGACTGGGCGACTGGCCAATAGACTAATAACAACTGTATTTGTCCAACTTACTGTAGCTATCCAAGATGGTGGTAGCCACACAGATTGTGCACTGACAGCGATGTTTCTGCCCTCGTCACAGACGTCACTGACGATGTGCTATTGGGCTCCTGCAGCACAATAATTGGATTCTCTCTGTATTTCGTGATGTTTCTCTGTCTTGTCAATGTTAAGTAAGATAAAGATAAAGATAAAGATAAGCCCTTTATTGTCACAAGTTACAAGTCACAAGTACATGCAAAATGCTAATTTAGCCGTCAGCCCGTCCATACATACATCATAACAAACAACATGACAAGTGGGGGTGAACAGGACAGGATGACAGGGTTTGAGAGAAATACAGAGTACAGCGTAACATGAGGGGAGGGGAGGAGAAAAAAAGCAACCCCCAGACTATGCTCCTGTGGGAAGTACAGTGTGGGAACAGAAAAAAAACACCTCAGCAACATGAGCACAAGTAAGTAGACTTCAACAACGTTAAAACACAGGATATGCATCACGGGAGGGCCGGGGGGAGGGGTGGAGGTAATCCAGCGTAGGCAAGCAGCCATCCGGTCCTGCAG
>JAJHUR010075666.1:0-10858 GCA_027495735.1 Lutjanus campechanus | reverse complement strand
TAATAACAAAGATTATTTGGTCACACATGAATATACAGTTTGAAGTTTCAAGTTTAAATTGACCCAATGGGATGAGAGATTCAAGTTATAAATCCTTTGTTTTTTTTACCCCATTTCTATGATACAAAGTGCTGCGCTGAACTTTCGAAATTCACTGTTTACCCATGGGTATCTAAAGTTAGCCAGTCTTGTGTTCTGCTCCAGTGAACAGCAGCTTTAAAATTGAGGAGAGTTGTGATAAACTCCACTGTGGAGGCTTCAGGAGAGGAGACCCTTATAGTAACAAGGACAGTATGCAATTCTAATAATAGTATGAGATTTATCTGTAATAAAATGTAAGGCACAATGTTGAACTGCATCAAGATTGTATCTATTTTCCTTATAATTAGTGCCAAGTTATGAAATTCTCTTCAGGAAAAATCGCAGTAGATTATAAGGTAATAACCTGTGAAATAAATCATTACCCCTAAAAGTATGAAAGACCATTAAAAAATATAGAGTAGTCCTCTCAGCCATCTTGCTGTATAGAATAAAGCTTTTGTGGCAGGCAATATTAAACTTTTGACCCTTGATGTATCATATAAGATGAAATGTGATAGTATAGCATAATATATAGTACAGGACCATTGCATAGAATATAAAATATAAGATGTCATTTTTCATGTAAGTGTACAGAAGACTATTAGTGCCAGGCATAAGAGAAAATAAATTGGAGGAGAAAGAATAAAGTCAAAATGTTGAGAATGAAGTTGAAATACCATTTCAGCTTTACACTCGACATTTTGACTTAATTCTCTCCATTTAGACTTTATTACAACAGTGTATTAGGGCCATTAAGTTAAAAAAAAATCGAGCCCAGAAAAGAAGGTAATATTCCGAGATTAAAGTCATAAATTTACGAGAAAAAAAAGAATATTCTCTGAGATTATAGTCACGACTTCAAAAGAATAGTGTTTTTGTGACTTTGCAAGTTTTTGATTCAACCTTAGTAGTTCCTGACATCACCCCCTGCAAGTCAGTATGTTGTTTTGCGTATAAGTTGTGATATCAGGAACTACAACACACTTGGCAAATGCAAGGATATTGCTTGTTACATCACCGCACAATTCAAACTGGATTTTTGGTAAAGCAGACAGATCATCAAATTCATTGATCCTTATGTGTTTAGCTTATTGCTAAGTTTGACTGGAAAGTGTAATTTTATTTGGTCCATGCATGCTGGAAATAGGGATGCTGATGAGGCTGCAGCACCCCCGAAAACAGGCATTATAATAACAATTAGCAGAGAAAAATGGTGAGAGAGAGAGAGAGGGAGAGTTAATGCACTAGTTCAGTGTTGTTGACTGTGTAGTTGCTGTGGCTGCGTTGACATACAGTCACTCAGGTAACACTTTATAATACGTTATATAAAACATTATTTCATATTGGTTAACAATAAAATAATTATTAACAAAAGTTTAACTATCACTTTACTGTTTATTAATAATGTTTATTGCTTTAATCGCAGAGTGTTAACCCATCCTTCTCGCTCCAAAATGTTTTATCATTTAATTATTTATTTTATGTAATGGCACTAATATGCCATCATACTTCATCCTTGAAATGCAAAATTAGTAGTCACAGTATCCATAATTTCACAATGAAAAAGTGAGATGTAGACCAGGCTCATCCAACTGGTGGCCCGTGGGTTGAATCTGTTCCTTTAACAACCTCAGTACAGCTCTTTGGTCATTTACATACATATGAAATTAAGCATATCATTGTAATTTTATTTAAATAACCTGCTAACATTCTCAGCATACGAGTGTTTACATTTTTTACAAGAACATTGTTCTTTTATTAGTAGGCTAATTGGCTCATTATGCCTGTTATTAAGCGAAGTGATGCTTATTATTTTAAAAAGTTGTAACTCAGGCTGTTCAAACAGAGGGAATATAGGCGAGTCAAAATGAATGAAAAAATAAAGATGTTAAATGCAAAACTGTGTTCATTAAAACAATGAGCTACTTCTAATCTAGGATTACAAAGTTGCATTGTTTTTTCGTGTACATTTGCTAATGTTTCTTTTCCTATTTTGAAAACTAATAAAGAAACAGAAAGTGAATTGTTTTGCACATTTAAATTTCTAACTTTATGGCTCAGACAGGAAATGTAAACGTCTGGCCCCTTGGCAGTTTATGGTTTTTTTAAATTCTGCCCACCCCCCCACCCCCCTCTAAAAAAGTAATTGAATAGGCCTGATGCAGATGAAAGTCCGAAAAATTAAACTTTATATTGGGACCCCCATGTTGGTATCCACTGGCATATTGATTGAGTGATTTTATATGAAACTGTCACTCAAAGTTGCATTATACAGTATGTTTCTGCTGTTTGGATCACAAATTACTGAATAAAATATTCACTAAATCATCATATCAGTAGAGAGAGATGTGAAAACGACTTACAAGTACTATAAACTGAAACTGTGGCGTGCACTTTAGCTCTGAATTGTATACTGCTGAGCCTGCCTATATGCTTATTTTCAGTTTGGAGAGGCCTCTGGCTGCTCCTCTATATACTGTACTGCATGTGTAGGTACAAACTGTTATCTGCAAGTGAGCAATGTCGTTTATTGTGTCGTTTAGAATACAAAGCAGCTACTCAGCACTGCAGCGGATCAACCAGGATCTGGAGGAGAAGATCCACAGAGATGTAAGTGTTTAAGCCTCCCAGTGTGTGTGTGTGCGTGTGTGCATGTGTGTGTGCTGTATCCAGTATGAATTCCCCCATGCTTGCGGTTAAGTACCTGTGGACACTGAAGAAAGAGTAAGCAAGTCACAGGGTTTAGACGTGGCACAGAACACTTGAGAGCCCATTTGAATATGAATATGCCCTGCTGTTGGTACCACTGACGTTAATTATGGCTTATTACAATTGGCTGTCCTCCTTCCAATGGCAGAGTGATAGCAAACCCATTGTTCTTCAGTGCACCGCACCTCACTTCATTTGTCAGACATTGCTTTTGCCCGTGGAAAGATACAATTAACTAGCCTGCCTGAGAACACTGTATGACAATCAGGTGTCTTTGCTGCTGAATAGACAGCTGAAAACGCTCAGCGAATGGGTTTGTTACAGCACAAGATAATAATCATGATGGTCGTGATTACAATGCTATAGCAGCGAGATACCAGGTTAATAAGGAGCCGAAGGTCACCCGGCTTTTTGTGAAAAGAAAATGGTCATTTAAAAAATAAATAAAATATAGACCAACAGCTTTTTTTTTTTCTTGTGAAGTGTCCTCATCAGCTGTTTTTGATTCATCTCACGTATTCTCTTCTCATGGGTGAGAGAGGTGCTGAGTAAGACTCTATGTAATCGTAAAGCTTGTTTACTCCTGAGGTGCCACAAACCCATCTGACCCCGTGGCCCTCCACAACTATGGAGAATGCAATTACAAGACAGATAAACACAGTGATGTTCTTTGAGTGGGCTTCTACTCACACTGCTACACTGTTCAAAGGAGGAAAAGTCGTAAGAAAACACTTAAAGGGATAGTTTTGATTTTTTGAAGTGGGGTACTGTGAGAAACTTATCCATAGTCAGTGTCAGTACTGGAAATTAAGGATGTCCTGTTTTCCTGGGGACAATAAAAATAGCACCTGGGACACAAAGATAGAGGTTCTGGGGCAATTCTGTGACAGTATAGAACTTTAACATTACAAAAACATTGAAGCAAATTTCCAAATAGACATTTGAATAAAACTGACCACATATTGGGAATCTAAATAGATACTTTCTCACATGAAATATATTAAAACTTAATAAAGTGACATAAAGTGTATCCATCAAGCCAGCAGCAGTAGACCTGAGGGCAGCCAAGGTTGTATTTTCCCATCAGCTATTGTCTGACAAAAAAATAGCATTCATATGCATTCCCATATGCCTGAATATACTGTATCCATATGCTCATACAGATGAGTATTCTAACATTTGGCTAAAACGTTCCTGAAAACTCCTGAAACACTGTATTCAAGTTATTCAGGGCTGCTTTGTTAAAATATCTGTGCCAGAAAAGTTGCATGCACTAATTTAGCTGTACCTCATTGTCAATACATGTCATCTAAACTCTGGTGTACAAGGTGGTGAAATAATAATTGCACTGTTAAAACGTATATAGTTGTGTACAACCTATTATATTTGGACAGGTGAATGTAGAGTTCAGGACAGATGTGGGACAAGGAGGAAAAGAGTTCATTTCAAGCCTGGCCAGTATATTACCTACAGTAAATGGTGGTTGGCACGCATACAGTTTGTAGAAGTAGCAGAAATACCGGAATACTGTAGGATGCTAAGCAATGAACTATCAAGGACATGGTCAGCAATGAAATTTATTTTAGCCACCTAAAAAAACAATATTAATTATAGAAATAAGTGTACCCTTTATTTAGAATATTTTCACTGCTTTACCTCGCCGTCAGACAGCCTTTTATGACGGGAACCGCCTTTATATAAGCCAAATATCGCTCTCTCCAGAGCCACCAGACTCCAGTGTTAAAAACAGTGATTTTACCTCACAGATCAGGGGAGTTGCTGGTTAATCATTTCCTTGATCAGTTAGTTTGTTTGTGTATTGTGTGACGTTGGTGAATTCGAACTAACCCTTGAAAACACTGATAAGCAGGCCTCTAAATATGTAATTAGGGAATTATCGTCTGCCTTTACCAGCACATACAGCTGTGTGTCGTCCATGTAGCTGTTGAAATTTCTTCCATAACTGCGTATAATTTGGCCAAGTGGTGACATATATGAAGAAAAAAGTAAGGGGCCAAGGACAGCACCCTGAGGGACTCCATATTTCACACCAGTAAATATTGATGTATTGTTATTGTAGGAAACTGTGTAGGTCTTTAACCAAGCAAATGCCAGGCCAGAGAGGCCAAACTGGCTCTCAAGCTGATCAAGATAAGTAAAATGTCATGTGCCACAGAAGCAGTTTCTGTGCAATGAGCCCTGAAAGCTGACTGAAAAGGTTTAAAAAGATTATTGTTAATTAAATGGGCCAAAAGTTGTTAACACACAACTCTTCTTAGTCCTTTAAAAAGGAAAGGAAGTTTAGAGACTGGTCTGTAGTTATTTATAGACCTCTGATCAAGGTATTGCTTCTTAAGTATGGGTTTAACCACAGCAGTCTTGAAGCTAGTAGGTACAGTATCAGTCAGAGAGAGATAAATTTAAAATGACTGTTTTTTCCAGAGCAGTCTGGTGGCTCTGGAGAGAACGATTTGGCTTATATAACAGCAGTTTCCCGCTGGAAAAAGCTGTCTGACTGCAAGTAGACAAATATAGCGTACACTTAAACCTCATCTGAGCCAGAGGAGATTTGCTATTTTCCTTAAAAAAGTATCTACCTGGTCTCCCTTGGTATTTAATGTCATGATAAGGCTATATTGTAGACACTTACCTTTGTTTGACTGTTTCTTTTGATATTTATATGAAGATGTTTTTGGCATATTGAATAACCAAATGTATCATCGCTTTGTAATATTTGCCTGTTATTTATATGGAGATGTTCTTGGACATAATGTATAACTTAGTTGATTGACTAAACTGCTTTCCTAATACGTTTAAATGAACCAAGCCCGTCTCTGCTCCTCCTACAACAAGTAAATTTGATTGAGAATATTCATAGATGGGTTATTGTAGGACACTGGACTTGGTTGGGTTCTTGAAGACGTTTAACCTCTCATCCAAGAGGCTTCTTCTCTTCTGAAATGAGGAAGCCTCTTGTATGAGAGGTGAAATGTCTTCAAGAACCCAACCAAGTCCAGTTGCCTACGATAACCCTTCTATGAATGCCATAACCTGGATGACTGAGAATCTTCACAGACAGGATTGAGGATATTCCTCCCTGTGACGTAGCACACCTGTGTCTTGTCCTCTGTTTATTGTCTGTTGAGCTGTTTTGTCCTTCAGTACCCTGAAAAAGACGTGTCAAATGTCACATGCCATGTCAAATTGGTAAATTATTAAACAAGGGATGCAATTTTTGCTTTCCCCCGCAATTTCATTGCAAAAAAATGCCTAAAAACATGCACCATATTTTTTGGGAAAAACTGCTGTGAAATCAGGTATTTTAGGCTGTGAAATCCTGGAGGGACTGGAGTTTAGTATGGTATAAATTCATTTATTATTCATTTATTCTTAAAGATCACCTCTGGTACAAATCATGTTTTTAACCTTGTTAGCATGTCCATGTTTTATGTGTTAACATATTCATAAATTATAAGCCATATCAGGTGTGAAATAAGCAGTAAACGCCACGTCACTGCAGTGAAGAAGGGCAGTTTAAAAAAAACGGATTCAGTTAGGCTGAGTATATGATGTCATAAACCTAAGGGCCATGTCCCACCCATAGGACAAGCTGGAAGTAGCTAGTTGCCGTGATTAGCTAGCAAAACAGAGGAGAAGCCAGGTAAAGCTACCTAGGGGTAGGGTAGGAGGTTTGGGGGTGTGGAGGGGGCAGGGACAATTTGCATATATATTAATAATTGAATACTAAATGAAGACAAGGTGTAGAGCTATATGTAAGTCATTTTAACAAGGTATTTGATTATATTTTTTGGGAAAAAAAACTTCTTGCAGAGCATTTTATATTGTGTAAAACATGACTGGTGGTGGACTTTAAATGTTTTAGTTTTATGTTTATGTCAATTACGTGAATCTGTTGGAGAAAGAAAAAAAAATCAACAAAGTGTGTCCACTGAAAAACCGTTGATAATAAACCTGGACATAGACAAGTCATGGCAAATAGGATGCATGATTTGATGAGTGTTGTTCAGACTGAAAACAAATCAATGTGAAGACCTGAATGAAAATTATAAATGTGGTCTTTTTTCAGTGCTGGTAATTTTTTAAAACTGCTCTCTTGTCCTCAGTCTCAGCACCATGACGATGAGAAGCGAGCGCTGAGCAGAGAGATCATCGTTCTCAACAACCACCTGATGGAGGCGAAGCTCACCATCGAGAAGCTACGAGAAGACAACGTAAGAGCCTCTTAATATTCTCATCATGAGAGTATGAAGTGCTTCATATTAACTCGGCCTTGTTTACTGTCTGTGGCAGTGATTTCCTGCTTTGAACAGAAACAGTCTCCTTAATTTACGATTGCAAACATTTTCGTCTTTATAGCTTTCTGTTTTCTCATCATGGCCTAGCTGTCTATTCTAGTACTAGGTAGTTAATTATCCTATCATTACCCTCTGCTTGACTAAGGTTGTCACAGCAAAACTCAAGCAAACACAAGCATTTTGCTGTTATTGACCTTCATTATGCTGCACAGAAGCAACAAATATTTCATAAACATGAATCTGATTTTTGGTTTCAAAGCAAGGCAGTAAGTCAAGTGTTTTTTTGTGGGTAAAACTAAAGTGAGACCTGATTAGTGGAGATGATGAAAATACGGTCCTCCCTATTTGTGGTCATCTTGTGGCTCCACAGGACCTGTACAGGAAGGACTGTAACCTGGCTGCTCAGCTCCTCCAATGCAACAAATCTCTCTACAGGGCCCAGCTCTCTGAGGTGAGACCTGCACTGACTTTTACATCTCAGTCCTCCAGCCAAGCTCAGATGTTATTTATGTTTTGCTGAACATTTGCTGTACAACTCACCTTTTTTAAGTTTTTAAAACAGCTAGATGACACTAAACAGGATTAAGTGACATCTAACGTGGAGGTTGCAGTTTGCGAACATGTTGCTTCACCCTCCTCCTCCAAGCGTGCAAGAGGAACTGCAGTGGCAGTATCTAGAGCCTCTGTTTGGTTTGGATTGTCCATTCTGGGTTGTAGAAACATGTCCATGCAACATGGCGGCCTCTATGGAAGAGGACCCGCTCCCTCTGTAGATGTAAGCAGCTCATTCTAAGGTGACAAAAACACAAAGATTCTTATATCCAGGTGATTATGCACAAATGAAAACATGCAACAGTATGAATGTTATACTCCATTTCTGCTATATTCTGTCAATATATCCTGTTAAAACAGAAAATACATTCAAATGGATAAAACACAAGCAAAATAAGAAAACATCTTCACCACTTTAACAGAAACACTGCAAGTAGCACAGACAACAACAGCCTCTGTTTTCCTGGTGACGCTAAAAAGTTATCCGTCCCAATGGGCCCATCTAAAGCCTTAAGCCCTGAACCCCACAGACTTAGCTGACGTCACCTGATTGTGCTTGAGTGTGAGAGGCTGCAGGGGCCCAAAGTGGTATAAACAGGAATGGGACAGCACTTAGCGAGATCGCATTACCTTAAGTGTTTGGGGCTTTTTATTTTTACTTTTTTTTACTTTCCTTCATGACCAAGGCTCTTAATGGACCGCCTGCCTGACTTGAACGTCTTCCAGACTTTTGCATTACAGAATGGACAAGATAGTCAAATAATCAATTTACTTGTTGACGTCAGAACAGCATAAAATTTTTTCATGTAAACTTCTTTTTCCTTGTAGTTGCTCCTTCCATGTTTGTTCACCTGTTTTTACCTGTGACCAGCAGCTCTATAGGTTGCTCCTCTGGTCATCAGTCAGTTGGTCGGTCGGTCCACAAAAATTTCCCACCCTTTGACAGTCACAGCTTTTGCCTTAGGAGGCTGAAATTTGGCATGGAGGTGAAGTGTGTGCATGTGTGTGTGTAAAGGTTTCTGTTTTAAAGGCAATTACATAAAAATGGGAAAAAAAAACACTGGTACACTTAAATAGTAAAATAAACATATTCAGTTAGAGGTTTTAGAGAAAAAAGTTACGTAATGTTTCAAAGGCATCTTTCTTTTGTTATTATTTAATAAACTTGTGATTTAAGTGGATAATTCAGTTCAAGGAGAAAAGGTAAGGTCTCTGTTAGGGATTTTGAATATTTCTGTTTGTGAATAAAAACTTTGCATACAGAATAATGAAAGTGATTAGATATTTAAGAGCGCTGTTATGTACAAGCTGCCTTTTTTTAAAAACACTTCTGGTGTTTTAGTTTTTAGTTTATTTGCACATTATGTATGTATATATATATATATACATATATATATATATATACACACAACAAACATTAAAATAACAAAATTAAAACATTGTGCAGGAGAGGTTAGAAGCCAAGAAGGTTTATAAAAAATACCTTCCCTATAAAGCTAAACAACAAACTTCAAAGGTGTCAAGACTAAGTGGTAGTATAAAACTGATATACAGAAATGAATGTATACAAGGTGCAATGCATACAATGAGGTCCAAAAAAAATGCTACGAATCTTTGCTCATTAAAAATGTTTTCAGATATTTTTTGAACAATGATAATGTAGATGTTGATTGGAGAGATTGAGGTAGAATATTCCAAAGAGATGGTCCTCTATATTTCAACGTATGTTGATAAGGGGAAGTCCGACAATATGGAAGGTGGAAGTCCTTTGAACGTCTTGTAAGAAGGTATGTCTGAGGAAAACTTTAAAAAATTCTGAAGTTTGGCAATTCCGTTTGGTAACCCAGTGTTAGGTGTCACAAGGCTATGAACACGGGGTAATTCTCTCAGGGCAAAGAATGCAGAAATGCAGACTAATGGTAAGTGTGCGTAAAGGGCTCAAAAAGTCTGTGAGACAATTTGACAGTGGGACAGCTCTGAGCCCCCGTAGACTCAACGTTTGTCAGTGTGAACATTGGAATTGGGCCATGGTTTGTGATTCATGACGTTACTGAGACCAGCTATGTGGAAGTTGTGCTGGAAAGTGAATATTAGTTATTTGGTATCCCAGCTGTGTCTCAGCTGTGTTTATCACATTTTAGTGTCCTCTGGAAACAGTTTACATTGTCTACTTGCAGTGTTTCCTTATCTGGTGGCGCATCTCTGTATTTGGCTGTGTTTCTGTATTTGTTTTTGTCTTCTCACTTTGCAGCTTATATTCCAAAATACTCGGCAAGTGTTGAATTGCTGAAGGTGTTCTCTTAATGTTTTTACAAGTTGCAGTGTATTGAGGGCCATGATACAAATCCCTAAGCTTAAATATAACAGCAAAGTACATTAATTTTTTTACTTCACAAAGGTCACAATCAACCAAAGGTAACCTTTTTGTCCTGAAATTTGATGAAAGCCCAGAATACTACTTTCTCAATACAACGCTAGCCAAGTAAAAAGGGAAAGATTTGGTGAAGTGGCTGTGATTTGTGGAGAAGAGAAGACAAGATGTGATGTGAAGCAGCACTAAGATGAATTTTCAACTCCTGAAATAAGATGGGCAAAAAAAATGTTGCCATCTCGACTGTTGCTGAAGGTCATCGTGCCCTTTGTGAGGCAGAAGAGATCAGAGGTGGAGCAATAACTGCTGTAGGTCACTGCAGGGAGGGCACAGACTGGAGAGTTCAAGCTGTTTTTTTGGGCTAAATAACCTTCATCTGAGAGAAGTGAAAGAAGCAAGGTTTCAAAAAGTGGGCAGCTCATACAACACAGCTTAACATGCCTACTGATAAAAAGATCCAGTCTAGACAGGAAATCAGTTTACTTTTTACTCAATAATATTACACAATATTTGTGCTTTGAAAGCCACAATTTACTTATAATTCATATATTATATGTGGTTTATTTGCTATTTAAGTGTGGTTGCCTCACACTGAAAAATAAGAAGTGAAAATGTTTTTGATGAAAATGATATGACATATGACATGTGTGTTGACATGATAATAGTATAATCACAAAAATCCAGTGGTTCTTTGAATTTACGTCTATATTTTTAGGGATGCCAGATCAATCTGAGGGATTGTGAGATGATTCATGGGAGAGGAAAGAAGAAAAAACAATGTTCTGATGCACAAACCTGTTTTTTTGTTTTTTTGTTTGTTTGTTTGTTT